>WEKX01000530.1:11119-29227 GCA_013390025.1 Pitta sordida
AAATCCCTTGGATTAAAATATGAGAAAAGCAGAGGCTGAAGCTATTCTTTTTTTTTTCCCTTTTGGTCTCCAGTTATGGGTCATCATAGAGTCACAGATGGTCCATAATCCCTGTTGCCTTTGGATGGCAGGACTGAGACAAATATATGACTCTAATTCCCAATAGCCTTACACAGTTCTGCAGTAGACAATTTCTTTCTCTTTTAAGGGTTAATCCAGATCACATCTGAAACCGAACATGTTATATAGAGGGGTTTATGTGTATTTGACTTAAAGTTGCTACAGTACTGAGAGTAATGCACATTACAGTAGAATAAGTGCCAATATTTTGAATGGTCTTTCCTGGGTTGCTCTCTGGGGATGCATGGAGTAGTGTTGTGAGCTTGTGAATATAAAAGTCGCCTGAACATAAATTCAACCTACTTTAAGAAAAAACAGTTTAATCATGGCAGAGTATATAATATAAAGATCCTCTTAGCTACAGTGTAAGATAAAATTTAATCATAATCAGAGTTGTACTTGTGGGCACATTTACAGGACAATTTTTGCCACAATATTATACGAAGTTATGAATTTATTTATCTCCATGCATGTGTAACGGGTTTTACCCTGGCTGGATGACAGGGGCCCGAATGGTTGCTCAGTCCTGATAATAAGACGATATACAGAGGGTGGTTTGGAATAAGGCAGTTTAATATAGCACAAATGTGCTATATTATGTCTGTGATTCTGTGATTTTAAATGAAGCAAAGCAAAAGCACGCGCAGAAGCAAAGCAAAAGAACTAATCTCTACTTCCACATCCGCAGAAGTGTCCACATCCAGGGAAGTAGGACCCCTACGCATCCTGGGAAGCCGTCATCCAGAACAATCAATGCCCCCTGTCCTTGCTCCCTTCCTCAGCTTTTATATCTGAACTGACGTCATATGGTATGGAATATCCCTTTGGTCAGTCTGGGTCAGCTGGCCTGCTCGTGTGCCCTCCCAGAATCTCATCCTCAGTTAGGGCAAAGGGGCAGTGTGCCCAGCTGTAGGGAAGTGTGCTGAACAGCAGTGTCCAGAGATCTGATATCTGTCACCTCCATATTAGATTTAAGCNAAATCAGCAGCGAGTATGCGATCTCACAAATTATGGATCGTGACTATGCACAGGATCACTGTAATAGGATATAAGAAAGAAAGTTTAAGGAGCTATACACATTCCATTCTGTTCCTTCTGGATTTCAGAAAAATATCATTCTTGTAATTATTTTTTTATCATAAGAAAATCACAAGTTTTTTGGGGATAAAACTAAGATGAACTTCAATGATCAATGTTTGACCTTGAGTAAAAATCATAATTTTATTCATGATTCTAATTTTATGGAAACCTAGAC
This sequence comes from Pitta sordida, assembly GCA_013390025.1. NCBI lineage: Eukaryota > Metazoa > Chordata > Aves > Passeriformes > Pittidae > Pitta > Pitta sordida. The sequence goes on from WEKX01000530.1 coordinate 12,495, forward strand.
AATATTATATTTAAATAAACACAAACAGAGGACAATATTAGAAACAGGGAGCAAATGGCTGAAGGACAGAAAAGAAATTATCAAGTCTGAAAATAGCGATAGCTTTAGTTTGAGCTTTAGTCTCCACCTAAATGTGAAGAGTTGTTATATTCATTTTAGGACTAGAAAAGGTTCTTTGCATTTGTTATGATATTATATGTGGCATAATATCTACACCTGCAAAGCACTGTCAAGAAAAGATCTGTGAGACAAGGTTTATTAGTGCAGAGATGGATCTATCCTAATGCAACTGTACTTCTTTCATGATTAAACAGTTACCTTTCATGCCAGTTTGTTCTGCATCAAGTGGAAGTACAAGATCAGGTCAGCTCTCTGCCTGTACTTTATTACAGGGTTTAACATGTCTCAAGTCACTACTGAACCTTCCAAGGTTTTACTTGATGTCATAAAACCACTTTCCCGTTAAAAATTTATTTAAACTGCTGAGATGGAAGGTTTGCTTTGAAAACATGTTCCATTAGTTCTAGCTAGTCAAAAATATTGGATATTTGAATATATTGAAGACCACATGTATTAGAAATCTATTCCAGCTATTTATAGCATTCAACAGATATTATTATATTTGAAACTAAGAGACTAAGGATTTAATTTTTTTCTTCACACTACACCCCCCCCCAACCCCCCCCNTTATTTATCTCCATGCATGTGTAACGGGTTTTACCCTGGCTGGATGACAGGGGCCCGAATGGTTGCTCAGTCCTGATAATAAGACGATATACAGAGGGTGGTTTGGAATAAGGCTATTTAATATAGCACAAATGTGCTATATTATGTCTGTGATTCTGTGATTTTAAATGAAGCAAAGCAAAAGCACGCGCAGAAGCAAAGCAAAAGAACTAATCTCTACTTCCACATCCGCAGAAGTGTCCACATCCAGGGAAGTAGGACCCCTACGCATCCTGGGAAGCCGTCATCCAGAACAATCAATGCCCCCTGTCCTTGCTCCCTTCCTCAGCTTTTATATCTGAACTGACGTCATATGGTATGGAATATCCCTTTGGTCAGTCTGGGTCAGCTGGCCTGCTCGTGTGCCCTCCCAGAATCTCATCCTCAGTTAGGGCAAAGGGGCAGTGTGCCCAGCTGTAGGGAAGTGTGCTGAACAGCAGTGTCCAGAGATCTGATATCTGTCACCTCCATATTAGATTTAAGCCACATACAAATCCCTTCGTCTGCTGAGGTAGGTAATGTCAAAGCTTAGATAGAAAAATCCCAGAAATCCTAGGAAGGAAAAACTGCAAGCAGCGTTTTGTCTTGAATTCATGTGACACAAAAAGGTGATAAGAGCTAGAAACAGCATGTTCAGAAATTTCAAAAGAAACCAGCACTGGAGAATAATGAACACTGTTGGATTATTTTCCCATTGTTCCTCTCTGGGTATATCATTAACCAGAGTCAGTCTTGAGGATGACTTTCTGGCATCCAACATAGGCAGCTTTCTGGGCTTTGAAGCACCCTTGGTGCAATACTTCACAAAAGGATGTAGAACACCTTAGGTATGTATGTAATTATCTTTGCAAGGATATACTTTACATCTGCATGGTGTGCTACCCTTCTTGAACAGAAGCAGATTATAACTGCATGAAACATCCATTTAATAGTAAAATCCGTCTGTGTGAGAGATATTTTATTGTTTTAACTCTGTCAGCATATCTGAGATTATTTTATTTCTCTGGAATCGGGATCTTAGGAGATGAAAGAATGTAGTATCAAAAAAGCATTACCCTTCCCTTCTTATTTGCACATACAAACTAGAAGAGGGAGAGTGACACTGGTTTCCAAGGGCACATGCAAAGATAATGACAGAGTACAGAACAAATCCAGGTGTCTTTCTATGAAGTTCACTAATTTAAATTACTATCTTTTGTGCATTCTACCAAATATATCATCCTCTGTGGTTTTCTGTACTGTTTGGTTCTGAAATGATGAAAGCTTAATTGTTAAAAAAAAAAAAAAGACAATTTATAATATGCCTGGGTTTGACCGTACCTGTCATTTTAGCTTGACTTCATCTATATTAATAAATCAAATTTGAAAATGAGAGTAAAGAGCTAATTTTAATTCGAAGGTCAACTTAAAAGAATGTGAAGTTCAGAGTGTTTTCAGTTTTGGCATCACACTGTTTATTATTTTCATGAGCAATTACCTGGTTTTAGCCTTGCATAACTTTTTGTAACTATCGTCTCCTATTTTCCAAAATTTACTTCTCTGTAATACGTCACTTGGACTTGTTACTCATCTGATTTGTATGTCATTAGTATTGGGGATGGAAATTCCTAAGAACCAGGTTTATTTCAAAATATAAAGTTCTATTTGAATTTGTACTGAGTGGAATTTTGTTCTCTGCTGACCATTTAAACTGGGTTAATTTCTGATGGAGAATTGTATTATTTGTCGATGTATTGTTATTATGGGTTCGTTTACTAACTAGACCAAGATATTTTTAAATGCTTGCTGAGGACAGATATAGTAAGGTAAAGAGCTGTAGCAAACTTCCCTTATGGACTTCTGTCTACTCAATACTTCATTAATTTTGCTCTATATGCTAGGTTTCCTAGAATTCACAATTGGTAACGTCTGCTACTACTTCTTAATTTTCTCTTACTTATTTCTACACAAAAAGTAAAAACATACCTGAATGCTTATTACCTGGTTGTTTGTCTATTTAACATTTCTTTTTTGTTTTTTATTTGTTTATTTAAAATTTGCACCTAAAATCTTATTTCTTAAGTGCCAGGGAGGGTGATCAGATTTGATTGTCAAATCACAGTATCTCTTACACTTCCATTCAATTAATTCAGAACACTAAATCTGATTGTCTAAATCTGACACCGAAGAATCCTCTCATAGTATGTATGGTTTATAACACACTTCATCTGACTTCATACTAGGCATATACTTGGAGTGAATTATGTCTTTTACAAGTATTTATAATTTTTTTGCCATCCTCTCATTGAGTGTGCTGATTTAATAATTTAGTCAGATAAGTTCTTTTATATCAATCTTACTTCAAAATATGTTGAAGAAAAAAAACTTCAAAACTTCATTCTTCAACGAGATTCCTGAACTGTTATATTTACAAAATCACCTACTTAAGATAAGTAATTATGGAGCAAATCATCTTAAGGAGAATTATGTTGCACCTCCAGGAGGTCAGCATGGCTTCAGGAAAGGAAGGTACTGCCTGACCTATCTAATTTCCTTCTAGGATCAGGTGACCCGCCTGGTTGATGAGGGAAGAGCTGTTGATGTGGTGTACCTGGATTTTAGTAAAGCCTTTGACACTGTCCCCCATAACAAACTCCTGGTGAAGCTGGAGGCTTGTGGCTTGGATGGGTTTACAATGGACTGGATCAGGAGTTGGTTGGATAACAGAGCTCAGANGGAGAAGTGGAGGCTGAGGGGAGACCTTGTCGCTCTCTACAACTCTCTGAAAGGGAGGTGTAGTCAGCTGGGTGTCGGTCTCTTCTCTCTGGCTACAAGTGATAGAACAAGAGGACACAGTCTTAAACTGCGCCAGGGGAGATTTAGACTGGACATTAGAAGGAACTTCTTCACAGAGAGGGTGATCTCTCAGTGGAATGGGCTGCCCAAGGAGGTGGTGGAGTCACCGTCCCTAGAGGTCTTTAAGAAAAGGTTGGATGATGTACTTGGTGGCATGACCTAGATATTAGGGTAGTGTGTTATAGGTAGGATGGTGTGTTGGTAGTAGGATGGCAACAGGTTAGGTAACAGGTTTGGCTAGATTAGGTAATAGGTGATAGGTTGGACTTGATGATCTCTATGGTCTTTTCCAACCTTACTGATTCTGTTATTCTGTGTTCTAATTATTGCATATGTAGAAAGGAACCGTAATGTTCAAAATAAAGAAGTATCAATATGAATTCATTATGATTAAATTATAGTGTCCTTCAGAGATGATTCAGTTTTTGAATGAAATGGAAGCATCAAATAAATGTCCATTATAAGATCTCATTATTAATCTTTATTAAAAATAACACTTCTTCTACCCAATCATATTGAGTTCCTTTTGCAACTTTAAAATTCTAATCAAACAGAATTGTGTAACCTTCAAAGTGTATGTCTCTTTGAAACTAAAATGACAGAAAGACTGAATGACATGGCTGTCACCAAACTGCCTTTTGGGAACATCGTGGTTTAATTCCAGATGGAATTCAGTGGAAAAGAGCTGTAGATATCAAGCACCTGGATTTTTTTAAGGTCTTTGATTTAGTCTCTTCTTACCTCTAAATTGGAGACAGATTAGTTTGGTACATGGACAGTTAGATGTATGAGGAGTTTACTTTATCTGTAGAGCTACACTTTGCCTAGCTGTCCATGTGAAATTAGTAACAAATGTTACCCTCAAGGGTCTGTACTGAAACCAATACTATTTCATATCTTCATCTGTGACAGGCAGTGAATGAGAGTTTTAGGTTGCTCAAAGAATAAGTAACCAGTCTGAGCAGTACAGTCAATTCTCTAGAGGAAGATACACAATCCTGAAGGATCTTGACTGGGTTTTAGGGATCAAATATGAATCTTGTGAAATTCAAGATCAAGTGTAAGGTCCTGCAGAAGAGTTGGAGAAATTATGTCCAGTATCAATACAGACCAGTGATAAATAAATTTAAAGCAGCTCTCTGGTGAAGGATTTGGGGATACCCATGGATGAAAGGTGAGACATGATCTGGCAATGTGTTCTGGCAGGCCAGAAAGCCAGTCATAGCCTGGTCTGTATAAATGGAAGCATGACCAGTATGTAGAGAGAAGTTTTTCTCTTCCTGCTCTACTCCACTCTCCTGAGACCCACCTGGGAGTCCTGTGTCCAGCTCTGAGTTTCCCACTATAAGAAAAACATAGATCTGTTAAGGTCTAGGGAGGGGTATGAAAATGATCAGAGGGCTGAAACATTTCTCCAATGAAGAGAGACTGAGAGAGCTGTAGTAGTTCAGCCTGGAGAAATTAAGACTCCTGGGAGAACATGTTGCAAGTTTTCAGTAGTTGGACAGGGAATTATATTAAAGATGGAAAAGGACTTCCTACCAAGTCTATAGTGACAAAATAAGAAGCATTTCTTTCAAACAGAAAGAGGATAGATTTAGATTTTTTTTTATTACAGTGAGAGTGGTGGCAAAACAGGTGCACCATTACTGAACTTGAACTACTGCTTTGGGTCAATCTGCATCCATCCCCTAAAATATGCCCTATGATTATTTTCAGGGAGAAGTCAAGGGTCTTTACCAGGTTACTTTCTCAATTTGTGATCCTGTCTCTGTTTTGTTTTTTTTTTTTTTCCTGCTGAGGTAGTGGTGATGAGAAGACCATTTTGAGGAAGCAAATTGCAGGTATTCCTATTCTGTTTCATACATCTGAATACTATTCACACACTCCCAGGCAGCATTGTCTTGTATTCTGGAGTGCCTACATAGAAGAAGGACCTGCAGTTTCGATTTTGATAGTTTATAGTGCAAAATAAGTTTCAGAACACACTTCTCAGTGCCTCTTTCTTCTTTTCAGTCTTAAAATATCCTTATTGTCCATGTTAAAGCATTAGCAATTATTCCAGTACTTCTATCTCCATCTATCCAAGGGACTGTAAAACTAACATGATAGTGCCTCTAGTGAGTAGCCTGTTGATCAACCATGTTATCACTATGCTTTAGCTGGAGCTTTACCCGAGCTTTACCCTTAAAAATATCTGCCCATAACACTGTTAAAGCTCCCAGGAACAGCCTTGGCATGCTAGAAAGAAACATTTTTATATAATTTTATTGAATATTAGAGGTGGGGTTTAACCTGATATTTTATTATTTCCCACATTATCTCCTTCTCCTTAAGACTCATCATAGGTTTGTTGACATTTCACACTTCAACTATTATCTCCTAGAATCCTGCCTGCATTCTCTTATTCTCTCTCTCACTTTTAATTCCTGAGACTCCTGCTGTTGTCCTTAATCTTTCTTGCTCCGACTGTGTTTTCATTTGGACCTCTCCAAGTGTTCTCTGATTTTAAGTAAAAGTTGTCCATATTTCCCTTTTTGACATCTAGTGGTTATTTATATTTTTATGAACAATTTTTATTTCAGAATCAGGGCTTTGTACTGTGTCTTGCTTCTAAGGATGACTTGTCAATTTTGAGTTGTAAAGATACTGCTGTTTTATTGAAAGTTCAAAACAGCAGACAAAATTTGAATATATTAAAGTGAGAGAAGATTCAGTATAGAAAAATATACTGAGGAAAACAGAGTTTGAAATCTGATTCTCAAAATGTTACATTAGGAAAAAAAACCAAAGAGGCTTGCATGATTTTTTGTAGACTCAGTTCTGTAGGAAAAATTTAAATTCAGATTAGGGTGAGGAGCTGGGAGGAGATCTGACTGAAAAAAATGTTTCTCAAAGTATTTAATTGAGTAGAAAATACAAGAGCCTGTCAAATCAGTGTTAATAAAAAACTTTCAGCTAGGCTTGAAATTAACAAATAAAACAAATTAAAATAATCCAGTTTCCCTCATTAGAAGTTTTAAACTTAATACAAGGCACCACCATTAAGACTGACTGATGTTTCTGCTAGCTCATTCAGGTGAAAGTTTTATTGAACTCCTCTTCTGGAAGCAGTCAGTCTAATTGATTAAAAGTCTTTTTGGTTCTAAAAATGTTAATGGTATTTTGGTTATCATAATTTATTTATGTTTATGCTGTTACAGTTATACCCTGTCCCTCACGAGGAAAGAGACTGACAACAGCCCTCGCAAACCCCTCAACTCGCAAAGAAGTGCAAGTGATCAATATGCATGCAGGCCAGGCCCATTGCCCCACCCCTGGGTACTCCGGAGGGCTCCGGGCACTTTTTTGCTTCTCCTCTTGGACTCTCTGAGTGCAGGGAAGCAAAGGGAACCGTTTCTGAGCCCCCTCTGACTCGGGAGACCCCCACCACCCCGAGAATCCGTGGGCCTCTCCAGGCCGCCGCGACTGTGTGCTCACAGCGCAAACCCCCTTGCCGCTTCCCCCTCCCCCTCTCCCGGCACTCACGCTCGGGCACCTCAGCCCCATGGCACAGCCTTGCACTGGCAGCCCACGCCGGGACTCCCTCGCCCCAGTCCTTGCCCGGCCGTCCTGGCACTGGCTGCCAGCGCAGGACTGTGCCAGATGGTTCAGCTGCGGTCCCGCGCCGCACCAGTAGCGCCACGTGGGGCGGGGGGGTTCAGCTGCAGCAGCAGAGTGAGCATGTCCCGCTGGCCGCTGCAGCCAGCCCAGCCCCACTTTCCTTGGGCACTGCCCTTCCCCGCCTGTAGCCATGGAAACAGTAACACATGCCCCCGGGGGGGTCAGTTCCCCAGGTGCGCTCAGAGTAACAGGGGACAGTGTGACTCCTGGCCCTCCCTGTGGGGCCAGGCCAGCGTCGCCCCACGGGGAGCTCCGGCACCGGCCCTCGGTGGAGCAGATGCACTGCGCATGCCTGAGCCGCAAAATTTCACAAATGGTGGAATCAAAACTGCAATAAATTCACATCACAAATGCGCGGGGTCATAATGGAGAGGTCGCGATGCAGCAAGGATTCACTGTATCTTCTTTTTGTTGGTTTGTTTCAGCTTTGTTCCTATGCCCCTGCTCTGAGATATGAATTTGATCTACTTTTCAAACACTTTAAAGTTTAGAGGGTTCAATTGTTAGTAGGATAAATATATTCAGGTACTCACTTTAGCCATCTGTCCAAAAGCAAGAGCTGATGACATCTCTCTCTGGTGGCCTATCCCTTTTTAGAAATTTCTATCCAAACAAGCCTGAATGTCAGAACTTTCTTAAAAATAAAAAAATTACAAAAGACGTATTTTGAAAATGTTTCAGAACATTAATGGGCTTTACTTTTCATAAAAAATTACTTGTTCTCAATAAGCTTGATTATCAAAATATGACTCTTATGGCTGTTTTCTTCAAGAAGGGAGGATAGAATTTTCTGGCTGAGCAGTGTTTGACTTTCAAGAAACTGTGATTTCTAAGCTTACCCACTGACACATTTTTTACATTGAAGTTTTTAATTTTGTCACTTAAATCTGACCGACGTTTCCGTCATGATTGGATAAAATAATGTTTATGATGAAAGAATGTCCCATAATTAGGGTTATAGTAATACTGCACTGCATTGGATCTTCTCCATTGCGACCTCACTGATTTGGACAAATTTTTCTCAGAGACCTGCCTCAGTGACTCACAAAACTTCCCAGCCAACGCATGCACATTGCCTCTGCTTCGCCAAGGGGCAGCGCCAACACTCGCTGTGGGCTGGTACTGGCCCGGCCCTGCAGGGAGTGTGTGCAATGCCTCCTGCTCTCTTGGTGCCATGCGCCAGTCCCTGCCCGCTCCTGTGTGTCTACATGCCCTGTCCCTACAGTGGAAGGCTCATGTCATGGTATGCCCAGGGTGGCCTCTGAAACATAGCACAGCACCATCACAAGCCACACCGTCCCCTGTTGCTCTAAGTCCAGCCGAGGACTTACCCCCGCCAAGCGTGTTACTGTTTCCATGGTTACAGGTGGGGAAGACGATGCAGCCTGTCCTTGGGGACTGTGCACTCAGCACACCTGGTGATGATGTAACTCCAGGGAAAGTGTGTCTGGGCTTGCCAAGGTGGTGGTGGGGCTAACGCTGTGTGCTGGGACGGGACAGCACTGGGACATGCCCATGCTGCCGCCACAGCTGCTGCGCCAGAAGGTGGCTTGTGTTCTCCCATACTCTCCCCCCACTGCAGCAGGGGAAAGGGATGCTCTGATGGGTCCATACAGCCAGTGCTCCAGCTCCCAAGACCAGGGGATGTTAAAGGTTAAAGAGAAAGAAACTCTGACACTGATGCCACACCCCCATCATAAGGGGCCCCAGGTGTCGCAGTGTTGCAAGGTTATGGTTTCCCAGGCTCCATGAGTGCCGACCAAAGCCTGGAGACCCTCCTTCCCCGCTGTGGCCCAGAGCTTCCCCCCATGGAACCAGTGCAAGCATGAGCAGTGGCAGCAGCCTGGCAGCAACTGTGGAAGCAGTGGCTTGGCTGAAGAGAAGCTGAGGGATTCTCTGGGGGATCTCCCAAGGCAGAGAGGGGTCAGAAACACTTACCTTTCCTCTCCTGTGCTGTGAGAGAGCCTGTGTGGAGGAGCGGAAAGCGCTCCCCAGCACTCCTGATTGGCTGGCAACGGAGCGATAAGCATGGCCTGTATGCATATAGTGACCCGCACGTGTTTGCGAATTTGGCAGTTGTGAGACCTTGGGGAGACCTATTCCTCGTGAAGGGTGAGGTATTACTGTATATGAAATGAGACTAATATCTGATAATACATTAGCAAAAGGCAACATAGAAATCTTGAGGATCATATAGGCATCTATCCAGAAATAAACTATACTACACTCTGATGAAACACAAAAACACAGATATCAATGAAAATGTCTTTTATACAACCCATACAAAAAATTATAACCACTATTAAGTTACAGTTATCAAAACAATGTTGAGTAACAAAGGCAGAATTAGAGACAAATATGTGTTCTGTACAAAAATATACAAGTATAACATGAGCTTCAGAGTATGGAAAAAAGAAAAAATTCAAAGTGAAATAAATTCCTTTCCCTTAGCATGATACAGCCTTACCTCTGCATGCACTGGTTACGGGTCTCATAGGGTTCCCGTGAATTGCCTAATCCATGACCATAAATATTCACATAGGCCACGCTCATCTGCCCACGCACCACCACCCCAGAGAGCTGGGGAGCACTCGCCTCAACATTTCACAGCACAGGGGAGAAAAGGGAAGCATTTCTGAGCCCTCTCTTACTGGGGAGACCCCTGGAGATTCCCTGGGTTTCCCTTTGACCACGCTGCCACTTTCTTAGCTGCTGTTGCCAGGCCGCTGCTGCTGCACAGGATTGCGTTTCTGCCACGGTGGGGAAGCTTGCCCTGGGACTGCAGCAGGGCAGGGACTCAGCAGTCCCTACTTGCAGTCTGCAGGTTCTTCCTGGAAAGGTGCCGGCATGGACAAACGCAGGAGAGTACCTCACACCGGGACACTCAGGGAGAGAAGTGGTGGGACACCCTACTCCTGGCACACATGGGCAGGCGGGCCAGAGGGAGAAGGGGAGACTATCTCCTGCCTCAATCCCCATGGAGGAGACGGCAGCGCTGCGGTAGTGCTTTCCCTGGGGCTATGTATATACCACGTGCTCCAGGCACGTGGCACACGGCCCCAGGGGATACAGAACACTTAGCATGTGGATTACATTGCAGTTAGCACACCTATTGGCATCTTCTCCCCCACCGATAGCCATGGAAACAGTAATACAGACACACACACAGGCAGTCCCCACTCAGACTCCACAGGTGCTTCCCAGAAAGGCACTAGTGGAGACAAATATTTGAGAGAACCTCATGCTGGGAGCACTTCACACACGAGGAGAAGCAGCAGGACACTCCAGTCTTGGCACAGGCAGTGTTGCGGGAGTGTACACCACATGTTATAAACCCTCCCCAAAACTTAACCTCCGCAACACTCACAAGGGAGAGAACTGTGGCTGTGCCCAGTGAGCGAGAGGTGGCACAACCCTGTCCCATGGGGACGTGCTTTGTGAATAGATAATTAATATTTGTTGAGAAATATTCCACAAATCTGTGAAGACGTGAATCAGTAGGTGCAAATATGCGAGCTATTATTGTATTTTAAAAATTGTAGTTTTTTAGTAAAGGAAAATAATTAAAAGAGAATTTAATGGGTTAGGCTTTCTTATTCAAGTCAAGGATTCACATGAACTTGCATTTTGCTACAGTTTTTTAGCTGGATTATTGGAAAATTATATAAAACATTGTTCTCTACTCTAAGGAATGAAGTTCAAAACACATAGGAATGAAAAGGCCAATACAAATGATACTAAGTGTCTAGATAATATTAGATAAAGTTTAGCCTCTCTAATATAACATAAGCTTTCTTTTAAATCCCTAGCATATGGATATCTGCTTAGCCATGATTTCACTGCAACCAAATTAAAATTCCAGTCACAAGTGGTGTACTCAAGGGCTCAGTATTGAGACCAGTTCTGTTTTATGTCTTTATTGATGACCCCAGTGAGGGGATTGAGTGTATCCTCAGTAAGTTTGTAGATAACACTAAGCTGGTTAGGACATTTCTGAACAGTTGGAGGGCAGAAATGCTCTAAAGAGGGATATGGATAGGCTGGTTGGCTGGTTCAAGGTCAAGGGTATGAAGTTCAACTAGGCAAAGTGCTGGGTCCTGCATTTGAATCATAACAAACCCATACAACCTTACAGGGAAGAGTGGCTGGAAAGCAACTTGGTGGACAAGGATCTGGGGGTGTTGATTGGCAGTGACTGAACGTCAGTCAGTAGTGTGTCCAGGTGGCCAAGAAGGCCAATATCATCCTGATCTCTATAAAAACTAGTGTGGCCAGCAGGTCTAGGACAGTGATTGTCCCTCTGTACTCAGTACTGTTGAGACTGAATGCTGAATCCTCTGTTGACAAGTCAATCCATAGCTGACAAGATGGCGTTCAATCAAAGGTTTGATCTTGGAGGTCTTTTCTAACCTTAATGATTCTATGATTCAAAATGAAAAACAATATTAAAGGAACATATGTGAATCTAAGAACGACTTGAAAGCAAGCATTGATAAACTCTTTATTAGAATATACAATATTTTGGAGATGCAGGAATAATGCAATAATTGTAACATTCATCTTATACATAGTTCTTTATATTGGACTACTTATATCAAATGTAGCATATGCACTTCATAGTGTCACATGGCTGAAAGAGTTCCATGCCTTCAGATGCAATCCCCAGTCACGGTGCCTTCACATTATAGAGAAAGCCTTAAAGATGTAAATATACACTGCCTATGAAAATATAAAGCGAGTTGCTTCTGTTTACTAGTTTTGTTATTGCTGTTATCAGACTCTGTTCCAGAACTTTTGGTTGCGACTGGTATGGCAAGGAGCCCTTTTGAATTTCTTCTTTGTACATGTCTTAAATCTTACCCTGTCTCATGTACAATCTCTTGCTCTGCTGGTTAACCACTTTATGATTCTCTTTCCTTTTTGTTTTGTTTGTCATTTAGGTTTTTTTCTGAATTGCAGCTGCCTTGAATCTCCAATCAAAAAGAGGAAAAGGATCTCTAATTATCTATTTAAATTTCTTTTCAAAAACATTTCAATAATGTAAATGAATTCTCTTTCTTCTTTTGTGTGCACGTCTAGTTAAACTTCAAAATGGGACTCAAAGAATGATTCATTTCAGTTGCTACCCAACACTGGATATGTTTAAATACAATTGCAAACCAACTCTTAAAATTTCCAAGAGTATACCAAATTCTCCTCTTGAGAAAGTTCTTTGAAACATCATACCCTAAGCATCTCTTTATCCAACATCTCTGTGTTTGATCTATCACTAATTTATTAATATATAAGCATACTTTACTAAGTAGCAAACATGATGCTTGGTAAACATTGCAGCACTCCTCATTTTATAGAGAAGGAAAAATATTGCACCTGTGACATTATTTTATAAAATAATCCATTTATTGGAGAACCTTACAAGGCAATTCAGTTCAAGGTGCTCTTTAGCCAGAGAAAGACTCCTAGACTTTAGTTCTCCACGTTGCCATCTAAGCAATGCTTTATAAAACTATAAAGTCAGATCAATTTCTACTATCGGAAAATTTCTCACACAGGAGATGGATGGAATAAAACCATTTCCCTGCAGCCCTGTATAAGAACATATATTGTCTTCTCACTTTCAAGAAATGAAAAATAAAATAAAAATTGCTTCCTTCAGGCTGTATGCCTTTAAATCTTACTCTTCAAGCACTCTTATTTCATGGACCAGACAGCAGGAGAAAGTTATCTAAGAGGAACAATGAAGAGGGCTATGTTAATCAAGTATGGATTTATTAATCAAGTATTGTTGATAACCATAGGTCAATATCCACACCATCCTTGGCTCTATTTCTTGACAATTCTGCCACTAACTTAACTGCCTCTATTTATAAAATGAATATTACCTAGTAAAGATGCAACTAAATACATTATTAGATGTACCTGATAATTCACTAAACTCCTATTAATTTCTATCAAATGCCAGTAAATAAAAAATTCCCATTATTTAATTCTTCCCTCCTCTGGGCAAGTGCTTTCTTTCACACAGAAAAATTCAGCTATAATGTGTGCAAAAATTCTTTACACTTAAAACATTCCTGGCAAATTCTTCATTAATTTTTACTTTTGCCCGATTAGTTATCTTAGTTTCCATTGAGAATAGATAGTCAACTTAATGAGAAAAATCTAGAATATTAGAAAATAAGTCAAATTTGAAGTCCAAGATTATGGTAAATTTTATACGCTCAGTGTATCTCTATTTACAGTTTCTGTGTCCCACTAGTAGCCAAGTAGAAAAATTGGGACCTGAACATCTTATTTCCTCAGTAATGAAAACATATCCAGAGTAAGATCTCTTTTAGATTTGTGGTTGGAAAATGATAAAAATGTAGACTCTCATGATCTAGAGTGGCATGTGCCTCTTTATAAAGGAAATAGTGCCAACATTTTAATAAGAAAGAAGATTATTTGAATACAACTATCTGTTATATACTACCACATACTGAGCCACTGGCAAATGTAATAGAAATAGCAGGTCAGGAAAGCACAATGAAAGTATTGAAAGTATTTAAACTGACACACTTAGTTTATGTACTTCTTCAGGATAAGTGTGCAAAATAAATATTGCTAGTGGAAATGTAAGATTTCATTTTACATGTTAATTTTACTCTGCAACAAACTCTTACATAACTTTGAGAAACCAGGGCGCTACACAATGCACAGAATCACAGAATATTCTGAGTTGTAAGGGACGCACAAGGATCATCGAGTTCAACTCTTAAACAGCACCACTGCCTCCCTGGCAGGAATCGGACCCTGGTCTGCCACATGACAGGCAGGGACACTCACTACTGTACTAAAGGGGATTTTCTGGGCTAAGAATCACAGAATATTTTTTATTGCACAGCAGTCATCTTTATACTCTAGCTAACTCTTTAAATAAAAATCAGACACACAAAAATAATGTTCAGTAATGTCACAGAATCACAGAATCACAGAAAATTATGAGTTGGAAGGGACCCACAAGGATCATCTAGTCCAACTCACCGTCTAATACCCGTACAGCGACCAAGAGCACATCCCAGAGTATAATAACAACCTAGATGCCTCACAGTCTAGCNGAAAACATTGTAATGGTATGTTCATATTAGACAGAAGTGGCAGTGTTTCAAAGAAATGTTGCCTGTTTATATTGCAGCATTGATATTCCATAAATAAATTAAAGAGATTGGGATTTTTTTAAGTATATAAAAATAATAAAATTTTTTTTTTGCTCAGGAATGCACTATGACAACACTGAAGAAAATAGTGATAATTATTTATGACATAAGACTAGTCTTCATATAACTCCATTCCCTGATTTCTTCATTGTCTCAACATAAAGGAAAAATAGAAAAGGCAAAAAAATGCAAAACTAAAAAAACCCCGAAAAACAAACCAAAACCCCAACCCCCCACCTAGAATAGGTTTATCTCTAGATTTCAGTTTAACTCCAGTAATATTTGGAGTCTAGATCTTCTTGTTATGAAACAGAAAATTATAGATTTAGTTAGAAAACTTCTCCATTCCAGACATTCCTAAATTTGCCTTTACTTCAGCTGGCCACTCACAACATGCAACAACAGTTGTAAAAAGAATTTATGCAAAACTGAGTATCTTCCTGGTATTATCTGTTCATGTCATGTCATATTTGAAACGCACTTGCATGACTGGAAAATATAAAATCAGTCATTAGTAATATACGCGTACAAACTTTCCTTATGTTAAATTCCATTTAATGAAAGATTGTCCAAGAGCTTTAGGATTTTGAAATGTAATTATTGGAATTTTATATGGACACATGCATGTATTTATTTACTACATTTTGTAAGATTTTCTTTTTTACATTACTCTGAATTTTTCTTTGTAAACTAAAACATAATTTATTAAAATTAAAATCTAAAATAGAGAGCGTTGTTTTGTGGTTTTGAGTTTGAGAGGTTTTAAAATTATTTTTTACAAATTCTGTGGAAATCAAATATTTTTAATTTTAAATGAGCTTTATTGTGCAAAACTCTAATTTGCCACTGAAATTTAAGTGTTGTGGAAATGTTTAATTTAATAAAAGATTTAATCCCTATCTGAATCTTTTCTTTTAAAAAAATATTGAAGTGTTTTATAGATACTAATGTGTTGCAGCAGTGCTACTCTTACAAATTCATTCTGACACATTTGGAATTCTTTCTTCCTGGCATCTATATAATCCGTAAATTATACAATAGTGTTTTTAGCTGGTAGGCTGAGATTTCCTGCCATCATAATCATTGAATAGATTCTTACTGGAGGTTAGAATCAGAAAATTTGTCATCATTGTACACATCGTGGCAGCCTTTGAATTAAAAAAGGAAAAGACTCAAGCGTATTGTTTGTTCAAACACTAAACCAACACAATTTATTTTCTATATATATTGTAATGGGGTCATAGCTGAAACTTTGGCAGCTTTCTTATTCTTCGTGTAACTAATAACACATTTAAACCAGATTTAGATATGACACAAAGTTTTTCATTGCAACTGGGTTTTCTTGTGTGTTTTTTCATTAGGTTGGTTGGTTTTAGTTTTTTGGTTTTGCTTGTTTGTTTTAATTAACCCAGTAAATGCTGCAAGAGAAGTAATAACCATCAATGGAATGGTTTTTGCTGATGTGCCAGGGCAAATGACAATAAAGCATCTGTCTCCATAAA
Organism: Pitta sordida; assembly: GCA_013390025.1. Taxonomy (NCBI): domain Eukaryota; kingdom Metazoa; phylum Chordata; class Aves; order Passeriformes; family Pittidae; genus Pitta; species Pitta sordida. The sequence continues at coordinate 28,417 of WEKX01000530.1, forward strand.
AAGATAGAGATGTCTGGATTTAGTAATGTTCATTAGTGAAGACCTGCTGTGTAGTTCATATTTCATTTAGATCTCTTGCTTTTGTGGGTGGAATAGTTCCAAGATATTTTTACCTTCAAAGCCATATTAATCAAAACTGCCCTTCTGCCACTCCTTTTATATTATAAAATAATAGAAAATATGTAACATAACTGAATAATAACTACAATAGAAAATTAGCCATTTCTGGTATTCATTACGGTGATAAAAATGCATGTTAATGATACTTCACATTAAGTAGACCAGACTCTTAATTTTCATTTATTTTTTTCCATTGCTAGATAAGCGGGTGGGGGGAGGGGAGGGTGGCTCGGGGAGGAAGAAAGGAAAAACCCCAAACCCACACAATCTAAACCTTAGGGACATGAATAAATCAAACACAAGATTGTAATGTAGCCAATAAAAAAAAAAAAAAAAGAAAAATCTCAGCCAAGCAAGCTTCTACTCTAGAACACATTAATTGGTTTTCAAATAAATGTTGCTACTGTAACATAAAGTAGCTAAATTAATTCACTGCTGGAGTTTAATACAACTGTAAACTTTTGTGTAAAAATATATTGGAAACCTACAAATGTCCAGAAATACTGGCACTTTTAATGGCCCTTAGTCAAGTTATTTTCCTTCAGTTATTATGTGACATTCTTTGTTACATTACTCAGATGTTTCTAATCACTGCTTGCATTGCTGCTGCTTTTAGATCTTCACAGAATCACAGAATCACAGAATATTATGAGTTGAAAGGGACCCACAAGGATCATCTAGTCCAACTCAC
>WEKX01000530.1:34818-46900 GCA_013390025.1 Pitta sordida
CAGAAGGCTCAGAAGTTACCCAGAGGGAGGCGTGTCCCTGTTAATTAGTCAACGACCTGAAGGCACCGCCCAGCCCCCTGGCACCACAAAAGTTTCCCAGAGAGGAGGCAGCCTCTCCTGATGGCCAGCACCTCAAAAAAAGCCACCAAAAGCCCTTCCTGGGGAGTTTAAAAGCTTCCCAGAGAGGAGGCAGCCTCTCCTGATGGCCAGCACCTCTAAAAAAGGAAAGAGGAATCATATTCTAATATTCTATCCAACATATAATTTTTTATTGTTCCTATTCTATTCATCCTCACAATAAACATTAATTTTGAAACAGATATTCGATTTTTTATCCCTTCAATGATTTGCCATGCTGTAGATATTCCATCTTTAAATTAGTGGCAAGTAAAGAGCTCCAAAAATCTTTCTTAAGAATGAAGCTAGATAATGATGGCCAACCATCAACTTTTGACTGGTAATAAAAGAGGAAGGTTCCATTTCCTTTTTACTCCTTTTGTTTGCCCTGATTTCTTTCTGAGTAATTCCATTCCATTCCTATGTTCTTTGACTGGTGCCTTCTGCAAGCTTGTACTGTAATCGTTTAGAATGGCTTTGTAACAAGTGTTCTCCAAGGCAAAGAAGTTAAACCAGTTGATGGAAGGCTCTAAGATGTGCCAGAGTTTGTTCATGACATGTGACAATATCTTGTAGTCAAAAACAAGGAGCAGGAGAAGTGTGTTAAGCATAAAAACGTTTAGTAACAAGAAGTTATTGTACCTAATTAATTTTTACCATGAACTATATAGTTAAGATCATGCAACAAGTAGGTTAGAATGCAATAAAAACTAAAACAACGGAGCTTTTTATCTAAATTTCCCTGTTTAACAACATGACTTCTGTTCCCCTCAGTAATAAAATCTTAAGTGTGCCACTTTATATGTGCCATGTTTTACTGTACAGCTCTGTCATACAGAGAGTTTTATTGTGACATCATACCATTTATGTCTTAAGAAGTATAATAGTAGTCCATGTAATCTATGTATCTGTTTTGTCTTCATAGTAAAGTATATTTTTTTGGTTAAAAATTAAGTGAAGATTTCATTTAAATGTCATGTTTTTGTCATCAATTCTCCAAAATCAATCATGCATAACCCAATATTTACAAATAGTTCACCATCAGGGTATTTCAGAAACAGGAAGTCATGTTAGAAAAATTGACACAGAAGAGAAATCTGTAAAATTTACTAGATAGTAAACTATTGGTCATTTCAGGAGGAAAAAGTCAGACCAGACACAAATACATAACTTTTTGCCAGTTCTCCAATTCTGATCTTCTATGAGTTGGTTACAAAAATAATTAAGCTAATCCTAAATAAGTCATACATCTCTTAACTTCTTTATACAATTTTTTGTTAACCTTACTGTTTTCTTTCACAGAGATTGAACACCAGTTTTTAAGTCTTTAAAACTAAAATAGTCCTCTTTATTTCCACATCCCTCTTTCACACTCAAAAACATACAGGGAAAGTAATGTTAAATGTTCATAACACTATATTTAATTACTACACTGGAAACTGAACAACACACCCAAACACTCCTAAATGATGGAAGGGTAAGTGTGGATCAAAGTTACTTCTGACTTGTCTAGAGTAGTTAGACTGTGCTAGTGATGCTTTCTAGATTAATTTCATAATTTCAGTTCTTTCATCTAAAAACATATCTACCAGCAGGGCAGGGCTTATTTGCAGCAAACTCCTCTCGCAAAGGTCAGTCTCTGATGCTGAAAATGGTGGATAATGGAGAGGGAGGCTTCAAAGAGAACATCAAGACATTTTGAGAGCAACAGGGGCAAATTTAAGGGAGTTAATTGACATTGCCATAAAAATGGGAAACACCTGAGCAAATATATCACAGATCAAAAGAGAGAGAAATGACCTACAAAAAATCAGAAGGAAACGGGAAAAGGAAAATAGAATGCATTCCAAAACCTAAGTAACTCTGCATGTAACTTTGTTATATTAGTTATGGAGGTGCAATCAAGCTTGAAAAGACAGATTTTGTGCACCTCAGAGTTTAAGGTATTAAATCCACTGTTCTGATTCACATGTTTTCATACTTGTAATTATAAGCTTACTGATGAAAAAATATTTACTCTACACTGTGATAATTAAATTATTATCACAGAAAAGCTTTTGTCCTTTATATTCTAAAGATAAAAACACATTTTTCTCACTCAGTAAAGAATTTATATAAAGTTTCATTATTTTTTCCCATAATTTTTCCTTCTAAAATATCTGAAGGTTTAATCTAGCTATACTCAAGGCATGTCTATGAATGCCAAAGCTAAAATTTTGCAGGACATCCAATTCTTTTTTACTAGTTGGCAGTAAAAGGATGACATTTCTCTCCTCTTTCTCTGAAATAAAAATGAAATTTATTTGATTTTGTTTAAAATTTATTTTATTTTGAAGCCCTAGAAAACTGAATTATTAAAAAACCCAAGATCATGAAAGGAAGAGATTGTAAGAAATGACATTCAGAATACAGATGGCCAGATATGAAAGGAATATGATGCATTAAAATACATTGTAGGTGTTTATGCATATATTATCTTTAATTTTGTGTGTGTATATATATATACTCAATTGCTTTCATTCACATGTAGTTTTCTTCTCTTTATCTTCATTTTATCTACTGAATTGCCAGATCAGTGCAGTGAGCTTGTTTTCATAGTCACTGTAAATCACTGACCACCTTTAGATTACTATAAAATAAAAATAAAGGCAATATAATGTCTGGGAGGTAATTATTTGGAAAATAGTAAGTCACCCAGGAGTCACTTTCTAGATAGTGATTTTTGAGCTACCCTCATAATCAGAAGTACCTCTAAAACTTTCGGTTAAATACGTAAGGACAATTTTTGTTGTAGTTATTACAGTGATTATTAAACAGCTCTCTTAACTGAGCTTTTTACATTCTGCATAATTGCAAAGGTAATTATGATCATCATAACTATCTCTTAGTTATAATGAATATCGAGTTAAAATTTGTGTGACTTAAAAAGTGTGTTACTTGTAAATGACGAAGAGCTCTTCAGGTAGGGTAATTTTTATTTCCAGCAGATGAGCCCAAATAAAAATACTCTCTACTCCTAAGTCCTAAAAAACTATTCACAATATCGCACAGTATCACAGTATTAGCAAGGTTTGAAGAGACCCTGGAGATCATCAGGTCCAACCTGTAACCCAACACCAACCCATTTTCTAAACCATGGCACTAATTGCCTCATCCAGCCTACTCTTAAACACCTCCAGGGATGGTGACTCCACCATCTCCCTGGGCAGACTATTCCAAGGAGCGATCGCTCTCTCTGTTAAAAACCTCTTCCTAACACGCAGTCTAAACCCCTCCTGGTGTAACTTAAGGCCATGTCCTCTTGTTCTGGTGTCGTCAGCCTGAGAGAAGAGATCCTCACCCACCTGGCAGCAACCTCCCCTAAAGTAGTTGTAAACAGCAATCAGGTCACCTCTGAGCCTCCTCTTCTCCAGGCTGAACAACCCCAGTTCCCGTAGCTGCTCCCCATAGGGCTTGATTCACAGTTACTTCCCAAAGTCTGGGTTTTCAGGACAGAATGGAAGAAAGTAATAGAAATAAAACTTATTATCTCTTTTATGCAGGAGCTAAGTGCTTCTTGCTGTCTATTCTGCTTGTGCTTGATCTTGAATACAGTGTTCAGTTCTGGGCTCTCCAGTTTAAGAAATATGTTGAATTCCTTGAAAGGGTCCAGAGAGTGGCGACAAGGATGGTCAAGGGACTGGAGAACAAGCCCTGTGGGGAGCAACTGAGGGAGTTGGGGCTGTTCAGTCTGGAGAGCAGAAGGCCCAGAGGTGACCTCATTGCTATTTACAACTACCTGAAGGGAGGTTGTAGTTGGATGGGTATAGATCTTTTTTCTTGGTCTGTCAGCACCAGAACAAGAGGACATGGTATTAAGCTGCACCAGGGGAGGGTTAGGCTGAATATTAAGAAGAGCTTTTTCACAGAGAGAGTGATCTCTCAGTGGAATGGTCTGCCCAGGGAGGTGGTGGAGTTGTGATCCCAAGAGGTGTTTAAGAAAGGATTGGATGAGCTACTCACTGACATGGTCTAGATAATAGGATGATGGGAAGGGGAGGGGAAAGAAAAAAAAAAAGATGACCCTGAGATTAGCTCAGATGGTTAATGCATGGTGCTAATAACACCAAGGTTACAGGCTCAATCCCTGTATGGTCCAACCAGTTAGGAGCTGGACTCGATGATTCTTGTGGGTCCCTTACAACTCAGAATATTCTCTGATTCTGTGATTTTGCTTAACTTCCCAAAGTGTTACTGTACCCAGAGCTCCCTGTTGTCTCATGTCAAGTCTGAGGAACTGTGGTGGTTTTACCTTGGCTGGATGCCAGAGATTCACCAAAAGCCGGTCTCTTGCTTCATTCCCTCCCCCCCCTCCCCGCTTCCCCCCCGCCAGATACAAAAAGGGGAGAGAGGAAAAGGAAAAAAAGCTTGAAGGGTTTTGCTACAGCAGGAATGAGGACCATTAGAAATATTTTACTGTCACAGGCTGTATTGGGTCTGTCTGAGCCCACAGCAGTCCTCGCAATGCTGTGCCTTGGAAGGGTGTTGATAACACACAAGTGTTTTGACTACAGCTGGGCACACTGCCCCTTCCCCCTAACTGAGGATGAGATTCTGTGAGGGCACACGAGCAGGCCAGCTGACCCCGACTGACCAAAGGGATATTCCATACCATATGACGTCAGTTCAAATATAAAAGCTGAAGAAGGGAGCAAGGGAGGGTGATATTCACTGTTCTTCCCAAGATGCATAGGGGCCTTACTTCCCTGGATGTGGATATTTCTGCGGATGGGGAAGTAGAGATTAGTTCTTTTGTTTTGCTTCTGTGCGGGCTTTTGCTTTGCTTCATTTGTGCTATATTAAACTGCCATGATTGTCTTCTTCCTAATGTCTTTTTTTTCCTTCCGAAATAAGTTATCTCAGAGACATCTCTATCTCTCCTTATTGGCTTGGCCTTTGCCAGTGACGGGTCCAGCCAGGACCTGGCTGGCATTGGTTCTGCCATCTGTGAGGGAGGCCTCCAGCAACTTCTTGAAGAAACGCCTCCCCCATAGACTGCCCCCACTACCAGAAACCCTGCCACAGAAAAACCCAATATGGGAACCAATAATAGAGGCATGATTATGTTGATTTTTTAATAGATAATGTTATGACCTGTCAAAATGTGGAATTCCCATTACGTGAAACATTTGCTAGAAATGAGGAGTAGAGTTATTTGTTTTTCTTTTTAAAAGTATGCAATTTCAAAACCAATGGATGAAATATATTTTAGGGTCTATTCTAAATTTTAGACATGTATCTTTAATGAATAAGTCTGTTGTAGACATATGTTTCTAAATCTATGGCACAAACGTTAGTGACAGTCTGCCTGTTCAGACAATCTTGACCTCTGGGAGTTTAGGAGAGCTTTTTTCATTAGCTGCAGTAAATGCTAGGAATATGTAGTCATAATTTCCAGATTCCTGGAGATATGTGAAGAAGTTAACAATTTTAGTGAAAGACAAGAACATTTAACTGCCCATCTTTCATTACATTAAGCAATGAGAGAGCATCCAAAGGAGGGCAATGAAGATGGTGAAGGGCCTTGAAGCGAAGCTGTATGATGGGCAGCTGAGGCCACTTCTTCTGTTCAGCCTGGAGAAAGAGGAGACTGAGGGGAGACCTCATTACAGTCTGCAACTTGCTTGTGATGGGAAGAGGGACAGGCACAGATCTCTTCTCTCTGGTGACCAGTGACAGGACCTAAGCAGTGGCCTGAAGTTTTGTCAGGAGGGTTTAGGTTGAATATTAGAAAAAGGTTCTTCACTCAAGAGGGTAGTTGGGCACTGGAACATGCTCCCCAGGGAAGTGATCACAGCACCAAGCTTGACCAAGTTCAAGAAGTGTTTGGGTGATACACTCAGGCATGTGGTGTGATTGCTGGGGATGTGAAGGGCTGTGCAGCCCTGTCCAGGGCTGAGTTGGATTTGGTGAACCTTTTGGGTCCCTTCCAACTCAGCATATTCAGCGATAAAAGGGATTTTAAAAGTGGTCTATTTATAACCTCACATGAAAGTTAAAACTAGAATAACAAGTATCATCAGTGAAAACATGATTCTATATGACTCCAAAACTTTTATCTAGTTATTGACTCATCAAAAGACAAGATTATGAATCTGCTCCTTTCAGTTGCTTATGCCACAGACAGTATCAAGTCATATAAGCTATTGCCAGGCATGATTTTTGCTATTAGACTATCACAAGCATGTGGGAAGGGATAAATATTCACACTGTCATTAGAGCACAGTGATAGAGTTGTACACACACATAAAATACAGAACAAAATATTAAAAAAATATTTATTACTCAGGAGTTAAAAGTATGTTGACTCAGGAAAAAAAATAAAAAAAAAATAATAAAAAGAAACAAGAACAAAAATTCATCCAGTTTTGAAATGCAGCTTTCTGGCAGATAAAAGTGAGGTCAGAGGTGTCATCAAAGGGAAAAAGTAGTTCAGTTAACTGAAGACAGTGACAGTGCACTTGATGTGACTAGCCATACACTTCTAGTGGCATTTAACATGTCCCTCTGGAGTAGTCACATGGGGCTGTCAGATAGAACAAAGAAACTACAGGAGACCTATGCCATTTGGAACAACAACTGACAGGCAGGCAGGGAAAAAAAAAAAAAGGAACATGCTTCTCTTCTATAAAGTGTTAGATTTATCCACATGTGTGTACATAGATAGATAGATAGATAGATAGATAGATAGATAGATAGATAGATAGATAGATTGATGAACTTCCTGAAAGGAAGTTGTAGTCAGCTGGGGGTCGGTCTCTTCTCTCTGGCTACCAGTGACAGAACAAGAGGACACAGTCTTAAACTGCATCAGGGGAGATTTAGACTTGACATTAGAAGGAACTTTTTCACAGAGAGGGTAATCTCTCAATGGAATGGGCTGCCCAAGGAGGTGGTGGAGTCACCGTCCCTAGAGGTGTTTAAGAAAAGGTTGGATGAAGTTCTTGGTGGCATGACCTAGATATTAGGGTAGTGTGTTATAGGTAGGATGATGTGTTGGTAGTAGGATGGAAACAGGTAAGGTAACAGGTTTGATTAGATTAGATTAGATTAGGTAACAGGTGATAGGTTGGACTTGATGATCTCTATGGTCTTTTCCAACCTTACTGATTCTGTGATTCTGTGATTCTGTGGTAGATACACAGAAGTTTATGTAATGTTACATTAATATAATTTTAAAAGAAAAAAAATCCATTATTTGAACTCAGTTAAATGAACACACTTTTCAATCTATTTACAGAACAGAAACAGAAATAATAACAAAGTATTCTTACTAGACTGGACTCAGACTATTTTTTTCCTTACCAGAAGCTGATTAACTTCAACCTTTTTCAAAAGGTGATACACCCTCTTTTTCTCCCTCAACTCTTGACAAATGCTATCACTCCAGAAGTCCTCCATCTTCCTTCTTCTTCCTCTCAATTATGTACTCAGCATGATGTCAGATGGTGTGGAATATCTCTTTGACCATTTTGTGTCACCTGTCCCAGCTGTGTCTCCTCCCAACCTTCCAAGCATCTCAGTCTCCTTGCCAGCATGATAGTATGAAAAGCAGAAAATACCTTGGCTCTGAGTAAGCATTGCTCAGCAAAAGATCTCTGTGTTATAAACCTGTTATGGTTTAGGGGTTTTTCTGCTGCTCTGGTAGCGAGGGGGTTAACAGGTCAGTTCTTGCCTGAGCTCTCTCCATGCTGCCAGGGCCTTCAAGGTTATAGAGATAAAGGCGAGGCGTCTCTGCGAATAACATACTTGGGAGAGAAGAAAAAAAGGTTCAGTAGTGAGATGTAATGTGCCAGCTCAGAACCTGCGTGGGGAGGNACCAGGTTTATTCTCCAGTTTCTGTCCTTCAGGAGAAGTTGGGGTGGGTCTCTGGCATCCAGCCAGGGTCAAACCACGACAAAACCTTATGTAGTCAACACAAAATCCAAAACATAGCCCCATACCAGCCACTGTGAAGAATATTAGTTCTACCCTGGCCACAACCAGCATAATAACTTAGGATCCTCAAAAATATTCATCTGTGCCTTTCTCTCCTGATTTCTTCCACACCTTAGTGTCAGGCCCTCAGTCCAGGAAATTATTTCTCTGGAACATAAATGGAGACCATTCTGAAAAAAAAAAAAAGATTTTATTTCATTCATGCATACCAATAAAAAAATATCCCTATCCTGTTCTCATAGCTGCCATATAGTCTGGCCTCTAATCATTAAAATCTCTTCTGTACCCCCAGGAAGTCTGCTGAAGTTCTATTTCTGTAGTTGCGTATATTCACATTTTTTCCTCTTACAGTGTTGGTTATCCCACTGACAATGCAGTTCAGTAGCTTTAACCCTGCTGTTATATCCATTTCAGCCTTAAATGTACCTTAACAAGATACACCTACTTGTTCCTGGTAGGCAGTGGAAACTTCCATTTCCTGAATCAGCTCTAGGATCAGTTTACTAATACAGATTCGACTCTTCTTGATGTGCATGTGAATTTCTGGTTTTATATTTTCTGCTGTTTTACATGGTAATTCTGTCTTCATTTCTTCTGTGGTTTATACTCCTCTTGGCTCTAACTCTCTTGCTACCATTTACAAAAACTTTTATTTCATCGAGTTGGTTTGGTTTGGTTTGGTTTGGTTTATTTTGGCTGGTTTTATGTGGGTTTCTTTATTTGGGGGGGTGGGGGGGTGGTTTGGGGTTTTTCTGGTTTTTTCTCCCTAAATTGCAAATCTGTTTACTGCTGTGTTTGTTTCATGTTCCTGATATTTTCTTTCTTTTTTTTCTTTATTTTGTATTCCTTTTACATTTTTTATATTTTCAACATCAAATCCCGGCAATTGGTGGGATCACTTCTTCATTCTTTTTTCTAAAAGAAACAAGACCGTTTCTGCAATTTTTTTTAAATTAAAAAAAAGTATTAGTATTGTCAATGTGGGGAAAAGGTACATACTCCAGTAATAGTTTCTAAATGGAAAATCAGTAATAGTATTTAATGCAAGGAAATTATGTTGGAAGATAAAGTATAGAACTGAAAGATTTTTTTACCCATTTGGAAGCTACATAGGTGTCATGACATTATTTCTGTAGCCACCTGTTACGTTCTCAGAGTATCCAGTTATAGAGAGCTCTTATTTTTAGAGTATTTTTAATAGAATGAATACAATTATCATATTCATCAATAGCTATCTTCTTCAAAGATACTGAACTCTTGAAGTTCCTGGAAATGATGTCTTTATCATTTACAATTTTGACCAATAAAGAAAGTGAAGGTTTTTTAAACTGCCTTTAAATAAAACCTGTTCTATCCATCTAGGAAATAGCAATAAGCCATTCAGGGGTTTTGTTGGTAGAGAGGTTTTTTGTGGTTTTGGAGGTTTGTGTGTTTGTTGTTTCTGTTGGCTGTTTTTAATCAGGTTTTTAACTAGAGAATAGTTTGACACAATAATCTTCAAATCATTGGCAACTGTCTACTACACAACAGAGGCATATTTGAAAAGGAAATTATAATTATTTCCCTTTTAGAAACTAGACAGTTCTACTTCTGAAATACCAGGACTTTTAAGTGGGAGCTAAATTAATCTTTATTAATCCTTGTTATCATGATTGCATAATGTCTGGATTTAAATGTCTGATGTACAGCTCTCTGTTTCCTGCTTCTCTGGCAATCAGAAGTGTGAAAATAAACCTTACACTTCAAAAGAAACACTTCATTTGAAAAAAATAGATATAATCATCTGTACTATTTTAAAAAAGGTTTTACTTCACACAAGAATAAATATACAGCATGTCAGAGTTTCAAACTTGCTATTTTATGTTAAAATATGCACTGCTACATGTCAGAGTTGTGAAAATGGGAGGTAAAACAAGAAGGCAGTTGGCCAAATAGTTATAGTAATATTTCTTTTCCATTAAGATTTTTACTTTTTTAGAATACTGTTCCTACAGTTTAATTATAGCATTTAAAACACTCTTTAAAATGATCTGTACTGAAACTTCAAATTACTCTAATTAATTATTAGATCAGGGTCAAAAACAAAAACATGCTTAAGTTTAGGTCTTCTTGTGCATTTTTACAAGCTTCTATGCTGCAGAAATGAGCCATAATTCAAATAACCACTTTCAAACAACAGATACAGTGTATAATGCCACTTAAAGTACTTTCTGCAGACACATCATTAATTTAGAGTTAGTTTTACATTAACTTTGCCATTGCAAATCTAATTTTTGAGGAGAAGAGAGGTTCCAACTTTATTGCAAACAAATTTTGCCTAAATAAGCCTAAGGAGAGTATTCAGCTGGAAAAGATTTCTTATTAAATACATTTGCTCTCAGAAATGAATGAAGAGTTTGGGTTTTAAAAAGTACTGCCAAAAATATTTACCCAGGATATCGTGAGGCTCTTAAAATAATATTAAAAAGTAAATGAAATCATCATAGTTTTAATTCCATTTGAGATTATATCCTGAATAACGAAAACATATTTCTCTCACTCCAAGGGTGTATATTTGTGTGTTTGTTTTGGTTTATGGTGTTGTGAGAAGTCAAATCAAAGTGTAGTTTCACACCCTATGGATGAAATGTATTGTATAAATAACTGAAGACATATTTCCTTAGAAGTAATGACTATTGACTTCTGTTTAGACAAGTATGTTGTTATGAGATTTTTACTCTTTCATGTGCAATGTGCTGTGAAAAACGCATATTTACTGTTTAAATGTTAATACAGACCTTATCTTTTACAGCTTTTATGTCTCCAATGGCTTATTCATGGTCCATTATTGTGTAAAGTCTCTCTAATAAGTAGCTGCTTCTCAAAGGTTGACAATATGTTGGCGAAGACTAACTACACTGACACAATGAACTGCTCTTGAGAACAACTTTCATAACAATAACTTACATTATATTACATGCAAAACAGCTTCATTTCTATTGTCTACACATTGCACCTCCAATGCCAGAATCTAGGAGACCCTTGACAATGGGCACACCATTGTCTTCATTGGCAGCACCCTGAATTCCCTCAGATGTCTGTAACACTACACGTCCTGTGAGATCTTCTCAAAATCAGGTTAAATATCACTTTTCAACATGCTGTGAACTCCATGGATTTCATAGAGACAAAACCTTTGAAAGTTTTACTAATTCTCATGTACAGTTGTGAACCATACAGCTTTGTAACAGAGACAAAGACCTTCCAGTTCAAAGGTCAGGAAGTGTGTTCCCCTATTGCTGAAATAAATGCCTGCTATTTCTTGTCCTGTTTATTGCTGGAATCTTACACATGCATGGTGAGTTTTATTGGCCTACAACATATGTGGAGAGGGACTTTTTACAAAGGCTTATAGTAATGGGACAAGGCAAAATGACTTTAAACTGAAAGAGAGAAGATTTGAATTAGGTATTAGGAAGAAATTATTCACTGTGAATGGTGAGCCACTGGAACAGGTTGCCCAGAGAAGCTGTGGATGCCCTATCCCTGGAAGTGTTCAAGGCTAGGTTGGATGAGGCCCGCAAGAAAACTGGATCAGCAGTGGCATGGAAGGAGCTGGGGTGCAGTATAACCCCCTTGTATTCCAAGAGGAGGTAGTCAGAGACTTACTGAGTGGCTTGGACCCTCATAAGTCCATGGGACCGGATGGAATCCACCCGAGGGTCATGAAAGAACTAGCAGATGACCTCGCCAAGCCACTCTGCATAATCTACCAACAGTCCTGGCTTACCGGTGTTGTGCCACAAGACTGGAAATTGGCCAATGTGACACCCATCCACAAGAAGGGTAGGAAAGATGATCCTAACAACTATAGGCCAGTCAGCCTGACCTCAGTCCCATGCAAAGTCATGGAACAGATGGTCTTGAGTGCCATTACACAGCAGCTGCAGAACAACCACGACATTGGATCTAGTCAGCATGGATTTCGAAAAGGCAGGTCCTGCCTGAC
>WEKX01000536.1:0-13324 GCA_013390025.1 Pitta sordida
TTCATCTGCCCCTGAACTTTTTTCTTCCTTCTTATGAGAAATCCACTTTAGTACAGTGGTAAGTGTCCCCACCTGGCTTGTGGGAGACCCAGGTTTGATTCCCGCCATGGAGACAGTGTTAAGAGTTGGACTCGATGATCCTTGTGGGTCCCTTCCAACTCAGAATAATATGTGATATGTTATTACGGAGGTTCTCACAGAGGTGTTAGTGTCACTTCTCATTGGCCTGGCCTTGGCTAGTGGCGGGTCGGGCATGAAGCTGTATGGCATTAGCTCTGCCAGACATGGGAGAAGCTTCTAGCAGCTTCTCACAGAAGCCTCCCCTGTAGCACTCCCCCCGGCTACCAAAACCCAGCCACAGAACACATACACAGCATTTCACTGAAGTACCTTTATGTGTAATAAATAAAAACCAATCCTGTGAGATTAGGATCAAAGGATAAAACCTATTCTCCTATCAGCATTATTTGAAGAATAAATCATGTCTAACCAATCTCCTTGTTAGATTGAATTCCTAATGAATTCAAACGCGCATAAGATTTTGGTACTTAAGCACACTGATAAATGAACTAATGATATGTAATGGAGGTATAATCAGCTTCTGGTAAGTGTTCAACTTTTTAAAAATCAATCATAGAATAGTTATTAAAATCTTATTATAAGCTGAAAGGATATTTATTACAGGTATATCCTGAGGCCAGTTTAATTCACTTGCTTGAATAATCAAATTAAGAAATAATGGCATACAAACTGCAGGTGAAAGTCAAAAGTGATTCCTAAAATGGTTGCAAATATAAGTCTGATCTCTCATTGATTTTGAATAATTTGGAAGGAAAAACGGGAAAAAAAAAGGGGAATCTTGATGTTGAAACACAAGGGTCAGACACACAAGAAGATTACCCATAGGTACAGCTTTAATAATCACAGACTTGTATATCCAACAGCAAATGCAAATTGGAATTAACTTATTTCTCTTGTAACAAATGATAAGCTATGTCAGATATCATCTGATCTGTGCTATCTTCTGGGAATATGTTTAGCTAGAGATAAAAACACTGAAAAAGTTATCTCAGAATCTGATTTGCTGAAAAGTTTTGAGTTTTGAGAAACACGCAGACATCTTTCACTAGTTGTCTAGGTGTGCTTAATTCTTACTAGGCAGATGGTTAAATAATTTTTTTAGATTTATTTTGTATTAATATTTACATCAGCTGCAAGGAGGCATTTGGTTTCAGGCTTTTATCCTGCTGGGGAAATCCAACCACACCGACATCTGCTGGAAAAGTAGCATAGTGAGCTGTAGGCAATCTGAGAAACTTCTGGAATGCATGGAGGATAACTTCTTAACCCAGGTAATAGACAACCTTACCAGAGGAGATGCAACGCTGGACCTGTTGGTCACCATTGCAATCAAACTAATCAGTGCTGTCAAGAATGGAGGCAGCCGGGGCTGGAGTCTTAAGGGATATGGGTCAGGTAAAGAGCAAAGTTAAGACCCTTAGGAAAGCAGACTTCCACCTATTAAAGAGTTAATCAATACAGTAATCCCCAATTAGTTGTGGGCTGTTGGGTCTGGCCCTCATCGCGTGAGTCCTGGAATCCTCGAAGATAGTGAACCCACTAAATAGTCAAGTACGCCACAGCTGTAGCCATGCACCCTCCCCTAATAAGGTCTGGAGGACAGTCCTGAGAGCAGGGCTTGTCTCAGTTGTCTGGCTGTGCTCCGCCGAGGCGGGCGAGCGCTGGGGCGGGGGGCAAGTAGCGAGGTAGGCGCTGAGCGCCGAGTGGTGGCTGAGCGGTCTCTGAGCTCCGCCAGGCCCCGGCCATGGGACCTGCCTGACTGTGGTCACACAAAGGACAAGCAGGGGTGGGGGAGAAAGGTGCCTCCTGCTCCTGCACAGACACACACAATTCTCCTGCAGTCTGGCAGACAACAATGCCAACCATGCAGACGCCCCAAGGGCCCCCATTCCTTCTACCTGTAACCGCTCCAGCAACTTCCCCAGCTTCGTCACGCCGTAGTGCAGATGCCTGTCCCCCACGTACCCGGCTTGGCACAGCCGGGCACCAGCTCGCCAGCCCCCGCGGGACTGGGGAAGGTGCCTTCTACTCTCATGTACACACACACACAATGGCAGCCCCATCACCCTGTCTTGTAGCCCGGTGGAGGACAATTCCAGCCATGCAAAAACACACATTTACACTAAACGCATCCCAGTTGCACTGCGCCAGCTGCTGGGTGGGACCAGTTTACATATTCATGAGCAGACTGGGTTTGCGGTAGGTTCTGTGCACGCCCCAGGTCCCACGACTAGCTGGAAAATCAACAGTAAGTATGTGGATCCCGCAAATTACGGATTGCGACTAGGCGGAGAATCACTGCAGTACCCCTTGGGAAACTCTCCTCAGTGGCAAGCAAACAGAACAGGAGAACAGGCCTGGCACGTCTTCAGGGATTCTTTTTGTGTAGCACAAGTGTATGGGATCCCCAGGCATAAGGAATTGGGCAAGGAAGGCAAGAGACCAGCATGGCTGAGTCAAGATCTCCTGGTCAAAGTAGAGGACAAGAAGGAAATGCGCAGGCAGTGGAGTCAAGGAAAAGCATAAACATATTGCTCAGTTGTTTAGGGACAAAGTCAGGAAGACCATGGCCCAGCTGGGGCTGAACTTGTCAAGGGAGTCAAAGAATAACAAGAAGAGCTTCTCAGGTTTATCAGTCAGTAAAGGAAGGCTAGAGAAAGCATATATATCCTAATAAACAAGGTTGGCAAACTGGTAGCTGTGCTTGAAGAGAAGGCTGAGATACTCAACAATGTTTTCTCCTATATCGTCACTGGCAATCTCCATTCCTACACCTCTCATCTGGATGAACAGCAGAATTGTGACTGGGAGAGAAAATTCCCTCACACTGTAAGAGTAGATGAGGTTTGTGACCAGTTGAGGGACCTGAAGCAGAAAGAAGAAAACTAATGTACAGTCAGGCCTCCAATGCCATGGTACCACAGATCTTGACCCCTCCCCATGCAGCCCTCCTTCTGTGTGGAGTGGCAGTATATAACTATGCAAATTTGGCCCCGGTTGCCCTGCCCACCACCTCTGGAGCAGCTGCGGGGTGCTCCCAGAAGTTCCTCACATGCTCAGGGGAGTGAAGGGGGTCTCGCCTGTCCCATCTGCCTTCCCAACATCATTTCCTTTTACAATTGGGTAACACACCTGGTCAATGAGGGAAAGGTGGTTGATGTGGTATACCTTGACTTTAGCAAAGCTTTTGACACAGTATCTCACAACAAACTCCTAATTAAACTATGGTCTGGATAGTTTCACACTTTGTTGGATTAAAAATTCGTTAGATAATCGAGCTCAGAGGGTGGTGGTCAATTATGCAGTGTCCAGTTGGAAGTTTGTTTCAAGTGGAGTCCCTCAGGGCTGGGTGTTGGGACCAATCTTGTTTAACATCTTTATTGATGATCTTGATGATTGCTTAGAATCCATCATCAGCAAGTTTGCAGATGATACCAAGCTTGGGATTAATGCAGATCTCATAGAGGGCAGGAGGGCTCTACAGAGGGACCTTGATAGGCTGGACAAGTGGGCCGAATCTAATGGCATAGAGTTTAACAGGTCTAAATGGCAAGTTCTGCATTTTGGTTACAACAACCCCATGCAAAGCTACAGTCTGGGAGATGAGTGGCTCCAGAACAAGCAGGTGGAAAGAGATCTGGGAGCACTGGTGGATAGAAAGCTTAACATGAACCACCAGTGTGCCCAGGCTGCCAGAAAAGCCAGTGGCGTCCTGGCTTGTATCAGGAACAGCATGGCCAGTAGGAATAAGGAGGTTATTCTCCCACTCTACACAACACTGGTGAGACCTCATCTTGAGTGTTGTGTTCAGTTCTGGGCTCCTTAGTTTAAAAGGGATATTGAAATCCTCAAACGTGTCCAGAGAAGGGCAATGAGGATGGTCAAGGGGTTGGAACATAAGCCCTATGAGGAGTGATTGAGACAGCTGGGACTGTTCAGCCTGGAGGAGACTGTGGGGTGATCTTATAGATTTTTACAACTACCTGAAAAGGAGTTGTATACAGGAGGTCAGTCTCTTCTCTCCTGTTACTTGTGATAGAGCAAGAGGTCATTGTTTAAAGCTGCGTCGGGAGATTTAGACTTAGTATTAAGAAGCACTTCTTTACTGAGAGAGCGATTTCTCATTGCAATGGGCTCCCTAGGGAGGTGGTGGAGGCTATTTAAGAAGAGGTTGGAGGATGCACTTAGTAGTCTGACTTGAGAGCAGGACTGGGGTTGTGGTATGTTGATATCAGGTTACAGCAGGCGGGATATCAGGTGTTACGTTAGGTATTAGGCCTTAGGATAGGCATATTAGTTGGGTAAGGTTAGACTGTGGTTGGACTGGATGACCTTTATGGTCTTTTCAAACTGAAATATTAATTTTGCATAATTCTATATAATTCTGTATCTGCACCTGGGGAGCCCCAGGGATCATGACGAAGGGGTTCCTCAGCCCACACCACCTCCCAGGCAAGTCCCAGTCTTTGGCTGCCACCACTGTGGAAGCTGCAGCAGGTGGAGGAGGCACCACAGGGCTGTATGGACTTTTGAGCTCTGCCTGGTGTGTTCCCTCCTGGGGGACACGACTGGCATGGCACAGTGGAGGCTGGGGCCGGCTGTGCATAGCTGTGCCATCACTTAAACATGTGAGATCAGGGGCTTTGATGGCTGCCTTGTCACTATGGTAATGCTGCCAACGGCTCATTGGCAGAGCAGCGCCCTGGTCCTGAGGAGAGGTGCTGAGGACACATTGCATTCTCCAGGAATTTGGCAGGCTCCCGGACGTACCCTGCAGCAGCCAGACTATCAGAATTTAAACCCATGTTTGACTTTGGCAATAAATTCACGTATTTAGGTACAGTCAAGCCTAAAATCACAGAATCACAGAATATTATGAGTTGGAAGGGACCCACAATGAACAAACTTTTTCCAAAAATTGAGCTAAAAATCTATGTGAACTTCAAACTCCTGCTTTCAAAAAACCTAAGCAAACAGACTAAACAAAAGCTGTGTAGGAAAGGTGAAAAAATAGGCAATTAAGCTGGAATATGTCTGGCTTTTAAGCTTGCATTCTCTGCTTGGGCAGAGGAGAGTGACCGGCTGGCTGTGCCTGGCCCGCCCATCACCATGGGAACAGCACTGGAACAGCCAGTGGCAAAGGTGACCCAGCTGTCTCTTGTGCAGTGCTGCTGGCACAGGCAGGCATGGCCGCACCCAGGGTGTTGCGAGCAACGATTCCAGGCCAGCGTGTTCATGCTGTGGCTTGGGGGACAGGGGGGAATTTGCATCTTCATGACTGCCTACTTTGTATATTCATGGGTGTCAAGTTGTGCATGCACAGTCCAGAAATGAGCCTCCTTAAACACTGAAAAACCATGCTGCTAAGATGTGAAGCCACTATCTGGAGGGCGTGAAGTGGAAGAGGGCTGACTGTATCTTCATAAAGTCTTTCAGGAGGAAAAGCAAATGGAAAAATTATTTACATTTTAGCTCCTTGTCTGCTGTATCAGAATCATATATCTTCCCAGTACAGTTAATATCATGGACATTTCTCACATCCCTTGCTTGACCAAATGCATCCAAATGATTAGCACTTGTACTGTACTCCAGAATCCATCTGACTCACCCTTCGACCCTCATGTATTTTGCAGTCACAGTGTGCACCGAGAAGACTAGGAACAAGAGCAAAAGACAGGACCTTTCTTTTGATTGATCAGTGGGACAGGACCTGTGCTCCTGTCCCACTGATCAATTGACCAAGCTTCTTAAACCCCTCCCTGATCTCTCTGGTTCCCCTCTCATTGATCTCGTCTCTACCAGCCTGGACAATCAGCAGCGGGTAATAGTCTGAAGGTTGAATTAGTTTTGGCAACTTCTCAGCAATATCCCATACCTGGGCCCCAGGGAGGCAGCAGACCACCCTGTGGGATGGGTCCAGTTGACAGGTGGGCCCTTCTGTTTCCCTCGGAAAGGAGCCCTTGACAACCACTACACTTGTCTTCCTTTTGTGACTGGAGGTTCTGATTTGCTTAGTGGAAGAGGTAGTTCCTGTAGGTTTACTAGGTGGGGAGCCTCATTCCGTGTCATCCTCCCGATCCCCAAAATCCAGAACTCCAAACATGTTATGTAGGGGTAACTCGTAGGGTGGCATCTGAAAGAGTGGTGGTGGACAGGAGGGATGCCTTACCCCCATGGGAGGAGACCTGTTCCCACTCCCCCTCATCCTTGAGGTTACTTTCTCCTACCCCATTTTGGGGAATGTGAGGTGCATGTGGATGTTCTGGCTCCCAAGAGTCTCTCAAGGTTAGGAGCTCACCGTCTCTCAATTCTACTTGCCTTGCATTACGTTGATTATTTTTCAGCCTTTCCACCTCTTCCTTCAGCTCTGTTATCATGGAGAGCAGGTCATTTACCAGCTCACAATGGACACAGGTGTTTTGTAGGCTGTCCTCCTGGTCACCAATCAGGCTCAGACATTCCGCGCAGTCAGGAGTCTGGGCAGCCACATCCACTGACACAAGGGTAGTTTGGGTTTGAGCCTCCCTTGTGGCTTTGGCCGTGGCTTTCATAAACTGACTGAAAAGGACCAAGAGCTGACCTTACTAAGTTGAACACTGGAACCTGCTAGGAAGAGAAGAATTGATAGAAAAAGTATGTGGTATTGTTATTATCAAGCCAAGATACTTCCACATAGAAGCTGAAGAAGGAAAAATGAATTCTTCCTCAAAATTTGTACAATCCTAAGACCATCCTTAAATTCTACTCTCTCTTCCAATTTAGTGTACTGTCCTGCACATATGCATAAATATATATGTACACACAAGCGTGATACAGAGGTATTCTTGGAGGACAGGTGCAGGGCAAGTCATCTTGACAAAAATCACCAACTGCATCTAGATGAGGTCTGTACTGCTAAAAATTATTTCTAAAGAAGTAAAAAAGAAACCTGGAATTAGATTGTTTTTCCTTTAGACTTCAGAGCACTCTGACAGGGCTATTTACCACAAAGTGAAAAACTTCTGCTGCAGTTCTGATAGTAAATTTATTTCTCTGCTCATCTGCTCTCTCATTCCAGAAAGTGAGTGGTGATGGAACCTATTTATGAAGAGTATACTGAATTTTTGTAGTTATCTTTTCTTATTTATTTAGGTTTGTCAGCTTTATTAACATTTTTTTTTGCAATCCACATCTCTGAAATCTTTGCAAGAAGCATTCTTTAATAAGCATATAGGTTTCTCCTTTTTAGATGCAACTAGATAGTTAAGTAAACAATCAATCTGTGGATCAACTGTTTTCTCAGTTCCACATATTTTCCTAGTAATCGTCATGATTCCAGCCATAACTGTAGTTAATGAACCAGCACTTCAAAGTCCTTCTTTTTATTGTTATTTTGGCCACTGTTAAGAAAGCTATTACATTTTTTGGCACATTGGGACCGCCTGCCCCTGTGCCTTCATGAGCTCATTCTTAAAGTATGTCCAGCCCTCCTGGACCCCTCTGCCATTGAGGGCATTTTCCCATGGTACCCTCTCAATCAATTTCCTAAACAGTCCAAAGTCAGCCCTNTAGCACCTAATAGAGCAGGAAGTTTTCAAGTAATTAAAACATGTCTGTCTATAGCTAGGACAACTCTTACGTTCATTTGAGTTAATCATCAGCTTTCCAGGAACAGCTGAAACAAACTGCTCGCTATATTTGGCATGCAAAGTTGAAAAAGTTGTAAATGCACCATTAGCGTGAGTGGGAGAGAGCTGTACACAGCAAGACTTTTTAGAGACAGTGTAGGTCAAAGATATGGAGGGTGTTATTGGGGGAGGGGTCATGGAAGTGTAATTTGTCAAGGAAATATGATGACTGCTACTTTGTGGCAATGGTTTGTAGTGGTACCGTTAGTGCTAAAGTTGTCAGGGGCCTGATGTGACTGGGATGATGAACATTAAAAAAATCAGCTCTCCTTCAAAAGTTTTCTCTGTATTGTAGGGATTTTTTGAACATGAAATAGGGGTTATAAAAAGATAATTTTTATGTTGAAATGAGTTTCAGAAAGGTTAATGAGAATGATTTTATGTATGAAAGAATTTTCTACTGTGATGCGCTGCAGTAAATTGTACTTTTACATGATGAAAAGAAACAGTATGAGGTCTCAGTTACATTTTAAAGACATTAAGAAGCAATGTGTAGATTTTAAAAAGAACATGAAAAAATCTCCCTTTGTTTCATGAATGTTGTGCAGGACACAATAATACAAACAAAAGATTTAATATCTTATATCTTGTGAGGCAACTCAGCTGTCAGAAAAAAAAATATTTTAGTATTCATTTTTTTTTATAATTTTTATCATGATTTGGAGATTTTTGATTTTCCAGGGAAAATAAAGAGTGAGAATATGTGAGAGAAAAAGCCTTTCAAAGGTCAAGATCAGTGCAGAAGCAGGGGTAGGAGGTGCTCCAGGTGCTGGAGCTGAGGTTCCTCTGCTGTCTCTGGTGAAGACCATTGTGTAGCAGTTGTACCCCTGCAGCCCATGGAGGTCTATAGTGAGCAGAGAACCACCTGTTCCCCATGAAGGACCTCGGACGAGAGCAGGTGGATGGCTGAAGGAGGCCGTGACCCTGTGAGAAGGGAATCACTTTAGTACAGTGGTAAGTGTCCCCACCTGGCGTGTGGGAGACCCGGGTTTGATTCCTGCCAGGGAGACAGTGTTAAGAGTTGGACTCGATGATCCTTGTGGGTCCCTTCCAACTCAGAATATTCTGTGATTCTGTGATTCTGAGAAACCTGTACTGGAGCAGGCTCCTGGCAGGACTGGTTGCCCTGTGGAGAGAATATCCCACACTGGAGCAGGTTTGCTGGCATACTTTAAGCTCTTGAAGGAGTGTATCCCATGGAAAGGGCTCATGCCAGAACAGGGAAAGAGTGTGAGGAGTCCTCCCCCGAGAGACAATGTATGAACTTACTGCAACCCCCATTCCTGGTCCCACTCTTATCGCCGAGAGGAAGGAAGTAGAGAAATGAGGAGCAAAGTTGAACCCAGAAAAGGGTGTCAAAAATCCCCCTCAAACACAAAACCAAACATAAATTATCAAATTGAATAAATTATCTTTACTAAAAGCATGCTTTGGGGAATTATGCATAACTGAGCAAAAAGATGTTAACTTTTTTGACTGGAAGTAGTATATAAAATGAATATTTTATCAATAGTGGCACCATTTCTGTCTGGTCTATCTTTCATTTTACCTCTCAGAATACATAAATTAGAAAGTAAAGTTCACCATTAGTAGCATAGACCTGGAACTTTTCAATTGGAAACTTGTATAAGAATAGTTTTATGTATTATATCTTCACAATAATGTAATATATAAAGATTTACATGTGAGAATAATTGAAAAAGATTTCCTTAAGAGCTAAGTATTTTAGTATGCTTTTTAAAACAGTTTATAGTTGTAATGTAAAGTGATATCAAAATGAAACCTTGACAGGCTGGAGAGATGGGCAGGCTCCAACAGTATGAGGTTTAACAAGACTAAGTGCCGGGTTCTTCACTTCGGCCATAACAACCCCATGCACCGCTATCGGCTGGGGGAGGAGTGGCTCGAGACTAGTGAAGTGGAGAGGGACTTAGGTGTAATGATTGACAGGAAACTCAATATGAGCCAGCAGTGCGCCCANGATCCTTGTGGGTCCCTTCCAAGTCATAACATTCTGTGATTCTGTGATTAACTTCTTCAAATAAAAGCATTACAATGTGGCATCTTTTTGTCTATTGGGCAAAAAAGCCCCACAATCTCAATCTTCCAACCTTTGACTTAATTACAGGTTCACAGGTTATTCTGAGTTATTCTAGTCCAGCTCCCAAGAGAACACCCATCCAGGAATCAGGCCCACAAGAGTGGTACCATGGGCACCACGCTCCATCCATCCAAGCCTCCCAACATCTAGATCATGTTGCTGAGCTTCTCATCAAGTCTTCTCTTAAACACCTCCAGGGATGGTGACTCCATCAGCTCTGACCAGACCATTCTAATGAGCGATCCCTCTCTCTGTGAAAAAACTCTTCCTAGCATCCAGTCTATTAAACAGCACAGAACTGACAAACTTCAAAGTTTACATATATTGAAATTTTCTACAAGTAACATATTATGATTTTTGTGGTCAAAGTTTAAAATCAGTCTATTGATATTTGTTCTTGTTCAATCTTTATCTGGAAATTTCATTTTTTGACAATCAGTCAAGGCTGTGTTGGACTGCTGAGCCCATTTACTTGTTCATCCACGGAAGAGCATCTAAATTGCTGAGGGCTCTACATATTGGAGTATGTAACGGAGTATGAAAGTAAAATTATCAGAAGATAGAGCACAATGTTGATAGGAGTATTAGTGGAGGTGAGCAAGAGCTTAGGCTATTTATAATCCTGGACACTGGACTATGAAGAAAGAGGAGAGGAAATAGGACAAGCCTGAAGTAGTCGTTTAGAAGACTGTAGTGGTAGGAGTGTAGAGGAGTGTAGAGGACAAAAGGTGACGATTTGAGAAAGGATCAATTGAACATTGAAAAAACCAACCAAATATCCTAACACTTTAAGTGGTTCCTAGAGCACAGAACATAGGATAATCTCATGTCATTAATAATAGTAATAAATTCTGGGAAAAGTGGGAAAATACTTAGGAGAGAGAAGGCATTTGATATTCTGATAATTTTTTCATCTGACACTTCCACCTGCTGAAATTTTGAGCAGAGGCTCTAGTTGCAGATATCATTTCAGATAGCAAATAGCAAAGCATAACTTTTGTTCGCAAACAGAAATTTAACCTTGTTGTTGCTGTAAGAAACTTTTTTTTATTTTTTTTCAAGTGACTGCTAATGAGACCTGTGACGTTTGACAATTCATCTTAGTTTGGTAATTGCAATTCCAGGGGCTATTGACTTCTAAGCATTCAATAAGCAATTTTTAGACAAAGAATTGTGGGAAGAATTCTTTTACTCCTATATATGGAAAAGTTCTGATTTTGCAGGTTATAAATAGCAAATAATTTTTTTCTTCACTGAAGAGATGGATATGTTCTATTTCTTATCTATGTATTTTGGATATGGCATAACCAGTAATATACACTAAATTACTCTGAACAGGTTTTGAATAAGTTTTCGTGATCAATCCTGCATAACTGAAAACAAACAAACAAAAAAGTTACATGCAGAAGTATTTTATATTCCAGCAACAATGAAATGATATGACATTGTCTGGTTAAAAAGTTCTTTATTTGTGGCTAGGGCCTTTAGTGACATGCAGGATAAATGTTTTAATTAAGCATTTGAAATAGCTAAGTACTCTGCTATATCCAGTGATATGAATCTGTTGTTTTATGCATCTGTATGAATATAACTTCCAGAATGGAAACATTTCTAAATCTAAGCCTCTGGTTACTCAGAGAAATGTCAAGTCATATTTCAAGTCATATTTCAGGGTACTTTTTTCTTTTGAAAAATTTTCAGGATATGGTAACTACTGGTGTTTGCTAGTGCTGTTTTCGAATATTTGCATCTTAAGAGTAACATTTTGGTGTTTTTCTCCAGTATGCAATATGTATGCACTCTAGTTTGCCTTTTTATAAAGCAACATTTGAGGTAAGTGGTTATTTGTAATGTTGATAATTTTTATGAGCATTTTAGTTTTCTTATGCTGCAGCGCCACCCTTCACTGTAATCACTGTAGTCTTGTGAAAGGTTTGTCATTATTCCTATACTATTAACTAAGTCATTGTCGTGGTTTGACAGGGGAAGGAGGCCTTTTACTTTGAATAACGCTCAAAAGTCTGAAATTCTCACACTAAGTTCAGGATTTATTATTGCCAAATGAGAAATAGAATGCAAAATGTCCATTTGAAGTCTGTCCTGTTTGCTGATTACAGGATATTGAGGTACACAAATGGTAAAAAGGATTTTGAAATACTCAAGGGATTTTCAGTCAAATTTGTGTTGCAGTTGCTGCTGAATGTAATCAATTTGCATCTAACTGCATGTATAGTTCAATGTGCCTGCACCTAAACTGAAACCATATATGCAAAGAGAAAATGTGATTCATATTAATTGGCCCTAAGTACCTATATATGTCTTTCATAAACTGGTGGAAAATAAATGGCATTTGCTTTAACTAATTTCTACTTTAGCAAGCTGCTATCTGAATTTAAAGCACTGATTATGCAGACAGAGCACTTGTAATGAAACAGCAGTAGATCCTGAATATGATAAGTACTAGGCTTTTTATCTGGGCTTTCTTAGAAAATAAATAAAAGATAAACTTATTGTCTTCTACTAAGCTTATTGCTTGCTATTTTTCAGGCTAATTTAAAATATGTTGGGCCCCTAGGGACTTGCTTTTGAGCAGTCATTTACTGACTTGGTAAGTGACAGATATACTAAGCTAGAGTAGAAAGTATTTATAAATAGCAAGCAGGAAAGAGGGTAAAATTTGCGGCAATTTGTCTTGAAACACAAAAGCAAAATAGGCTAAGCTTATTGCAACCGAATCTCACTGCATAAGACTATCAAAAATTCAGTCATGGTACTTCTCTTTTTCTGATCTTGGAAAGACAGCATTTTGAATAGCTAAAAGGAGCCATTGCAGGGGACTAGGATTGCCGCTGAGCCGCGTGTGCTGAGAGGGGCCGTCTGGACTCATGGAACTTTTGGCCAGGGGGTGCTCAGGAAGTTGTCCGAGCGCACCCCTCGGGAGCACAGCTGTGGTGAGCCATTGCTGGCGGCTAGGATTGCCGCCAAGCTGTGTACACTGAGAGGGGCCATCTGGACTCACCTGATTTTTGGCCCGGGGGCACTCAGGGAACCAAGACCTCCCACCTGTGGGTACTTAAACCATTAATTCTCCTGAGAGCACAGAGATCAGGGGTGCAGCAAACAGGAGAAAAGCAAACAGGGAACTCAACTGCGGGGGGCGTGAGCAACTGCGGGGGGCTTGGGCAACTGCAGGGGACTTGTAAATAAGCAATTGAGAGGCAGTTAGCACAGCAGTTCACATGGCCAGGGCAAGCAGACGGGGGGGCAGGGATAACAGACGCTGTCTTGGCAGGTCCTGTCTCTCCTTCCTACCCCTGTCAGTCATGGCCAGAACCAGACGGGTGAAAGTCAGGGCCAAAGCCACGAGGGAAGCTCAGACCCAAATTACCCCTGTGTCAGTGGATGTTGTTGTCCAGACTCCTGGCTGCAGGGAATGCCTGAGCCTGATTGGTGACCAGGAGGACAGCCTACAAAA
>WEKX01000539.1:3473-24668 GCA_013390025.1 Pitta sordida
GATCATAAAATGAGTTCAGGTTGGTCAGGCAAGAACTGCCTCTCCGAAATCCATGCTGACTAGATCTAATGTCATGGTCGTTTTGTAGTTGCTGCATAATACCACACAAGACTATCTGTTCCATGACTTTGCCTGCGACTGAGATCCGGCTGGCAGGTCTGTAGTTACTTGGATCATCTTTCCTGCCCTTCTTGTTGATGAGTGTCACATTAGCCAATTTCCAGTCTTGTGGTACATCACCAGTAATCCAGGACTGTTGGTAAATTACGCGGAGTGGCTTGGCAACTTCATCTGCTAGTTCTTTCATCACCCTTGGATGGATCCCATCTGGTCCCATGGACTTATGAGCGTCCAAGCCACTCAGCAAGTCTCTGACTAACTCCTCCTGGATTATAAGGGGGTTATATTGCACATCACCTAATGTGTTAATAAATCCCTGTTGATCCACACTGCTTAGGGATGTTTCAATTCGCTTTAAATTTACTTAGTTTTCTTGAAAATGGTACCTCAGGTACAACACAACTGAAAAAAGACCTTGAAAAAAATATATATATAAAATCTTAGATGTAGTGGTCAACATTCCTAAAAGAAAGCTCTTGATTATTTACTACTGAAAATGTTAGTAAACAGTTGCTTTTGAAATTTACTTACAACAGTTTTTAAAAAATGTGTCAACGGTTTGAATTTCATACAGGGTTATTTCTACAATATAGTTACTGTTTTCTTCCTCTTGTTTTGCCTGAACATCACTTTTCAAATGAGAGAGAATTTCTGGGCAATACAGATCTTGCCATTTTACTTAGTGAAATGTGCGCAAACAATTAGAAAATAGTTCCCAATTCAAATGTCACCCTGATAAAATATTTTTCTTTTTATTTTTGTATTCTAGAGAATAAAAAAAACAAGGCTGCTAAAACATTAAATAATTGGTGTTTACTGGGGGACTAAACACGTTAATCAGAGAAATCAGCCTAAACATATCACAAGAAAGGGCTACTGTAAACATTTCAACACTTCTTTGTTGTTCTGCAAATGTCATGAGAATAGCTCTTTCTTTCATGTTGTTTATTAAACTGTAAAAAGCCCACTTGCACAAATGAATTATGGATAAGAATGGAAAAAATGTGTCATGCTAAAAATCTAGCTGGATTTTGTTATCTCTTGAATAAAGTGCTGTGAGCAGCTACTGACTTAATTTATTCTGTTCAGTTAAGAGAGCACGATGAACAAAAGATGCTACAACCAGACAGTAATTTCAGGTTACTTCCTGAGCTGGTAATGCCCAAGAATTGAATTAAACATTAATGTATGGGAGTAAGGAGGAGTAACAATTAAGAATGTGTAATTCTCCTTCAACATGTTAATTTTTATCAACTTAAACCCACAACACAGCCGGTCATGGTAAATTCTCCTTTCCCTTAAGAAAATTGGCAATTATTTTTCATGCTTAATGTATTTATTATATAAATAAAAAGTGAATTTCATGGCATATGTTGCTATCCCTAACTTTCCCACAGTATATATTGCTTCCTAAACAAAACAAGTCTGGAGTAAAGTGAATGTTCACATCAAAATTTTAGGAGGACATTTCTTTTTCTTCATTTTTATATATGTTCTACAATTTCAAATTAAGCTTAAACCAAAGTGAGTTTTACTTGAAAAATACACCTTGAAGTTCTATTGTCCTCAGTCTATTAAGCCTTTGATGTGCTTCACATTGCACCTTGAATTACTACTCACACTGGCAGGAGTTTAGTAATATCATTATGATGAAACTATATTCTTATTTCATGCAAAAAAAAAAAATTATGATTTTGAGTAAAAATCTGTCATTTTTTATACTGATATTCAGTAATACAGACCACATCAAAAGCCAAATACCTACTCTCAATTTTTATCAGGCTAGTTTAATTTGATTTCAGGCACTACTACTTAAATATTTCATATTTCATTATTACTCAAATTGATAAAATGTTTGTGTTCAGAAGAAACAAGTATTTTTAGAAAAGTGTTACTTTTATCAGTTAGATGCTTATGCAGAATTTATTTAAATATATCTAAAGTGTTTTGTTGATAAGCTACAACTAGAATTACAGAATAGTTTCAGTGCTTCCTGAGTTCACAAGGAAACAAAACAAAATACAGTTTTAAAATAGATTATGAATTTAATTTCATAATTTCCATTTTTAATTCTAGGCAAACTTGAGAAGAAAATTAAAAAATATCCTTTATCAATGTTTATGTATATATTTAATTTAATTAAGAGTGTAGATATTTTGATAAGAAGATGCATAACGACCACAGAGTCATAGAATCAATTAAGTTGGAAAAATCCTTGAGATCATTGAGCACAACCTTTGACCAAATATCAACTAGACCATGGCACTAAGAGGCACGTCCAATCTTTCCCTAAACAAGTCCAGAAACATCCATCCCCTGCCTGGGCAGCCCATTCGGATATCTAATCACCTTTCCAGTGAAGAAATTCCTCATAATGCCAAACCTAAACTTCCCTTGGTGCAGTTTAAAATTATGTCCTCTAATCTTGTTGCTGGCTGCCTGGGAGAAGAAGCAAATCCCCACTTGGCTACAACCTCCTTTCAGGACGTCACCCCGGAGTCCCCTTCTTTTCCAGACTAAAACATATCCAGCTCCCTCAGCTGCTCCGAATACAACTTGTGCTCCAGACCCTTCCCCAGTGGTTCTCTGGAACCACTCCAGCAGCAAAATGTCCTTCCTGAATTGAGGGATCCAAAACCGGATACAGGACTTGGGGTGCAGCCTCACCAGTGCCCAGTAATGGGGCATAGTCACTGCCCCATGCCCCGCTGGCCACACTATGGCTGATACAGACCAAGATGCCACTGGCCTTCTTGGCCACCTGACCACACTGCTGGCTCATGTTCACCTGCTGTTGACCAGCACTTCCAGGTCCTTTTCCACTGGGCCACTTTCAGCCACTCTGTCGCCAGCTTGTAGCAGTGCTGCAGGGGGTTGTTGTGGCCAAAGTGCAGGACCTGGTACTTGGTCTCGTTGAATCTCATGCTGTTGGTCTCAGCCCATCTATCCAGCCTGGCCAGGTCGCTCTGCAGTCTTCCTACCATCCAGCAGATCAACACTGCCCCCCAGCTTGGTGTCACTGGAAAATTTACTAAGGGAACATTCAATCCCCTTGTCTAGATCATTGATCAAAATGTTAAATAGGACTGGGCACAACACTGAACCCTGGAGGACATCACTAGTGACTAAACACCAGCTGGATGTAGCACTATTCACCACCACTCTCTTAAATGCCATCTATCCACTGGGCAGGTCACCTGGTCATAAAAAGAGATCAGGTTGGTCAAGTAGAACCTGTGCAGGCTAGAACTGATCCCTTGGTTGTCCTGTATGCGCTGTGTGATCACACTTAATATGATCTGTTCCATTATGATCCTCAGCACAGAGATCAGGTTGACAGGCTTGTAGTTTTTTGGTTTTTGGTTTGTTTTTTTTTTAATATTATGAGTTGGAAGGGACCCACAAGGATCATCTAGTCCAACTCACCATCTAACACCTGTACAGAGACCGTAGGTCTCCAGATCCTTCTTCTGGTCTTTCTTGTGGATGAGTGTCACACTGACCAACCTGCAGTCATCTGGGAGCTCCTTGGTTAGTCAGAATTTATAATAAAGGAGAGGGAGTGGCTTGGCCAGTTATTCTGCCAGCTCCCTCTAAAAACCAAGAAAAAAACACCCACCCAAGTTAGCTCAGCTCAGGAGGCGTGAGGGTGGCTGCGCCTCACCTGCTCTCCTGGCCTGTATGCACAGCCACACAAACTGCCCTGCCCCATCCTTGTAATGCACCATGTCCTGTTCTTCTGATCCTGAAGCCACTTAAATCTCCTGTGCTGCTCCTGGCAATACCCTCTCCATGCTCGATTGGCTGCCAAGGATTGCCAGATTTTAAAAATCCATAAATGTCAAATAGATTTTAAAAGTTCCTCTTGAATTCTTCTTAAATCAAGAGCTTCAACAGAGTATATTCACTCTTGAAAAACAATTAGTTTTCATCAACCGATTTTTTCCTAAGCATGGCTGATCAGTAAATGTGGTGATGTCCACTTTTTATGTTAAAATGAGATCTGAGTCAAATTATTTTCTCAGCCTGATGAGGTGTTTAACCCCATTGGGTATGATACTTGCCTGGAAAGAATAGCAATTCCCATTTTCCAAAAAAGGAATTATGATTTATTAAGCCAGAAAGAAGCTGGAAGTCCACGATTACAGCTGTCATTCCTGAGGGAGAAAAAGATATCTACATCCCATTGTAATTCACAGAATTAGCCTCTTATTTAATCTACTGACCTGCTAGTATTATACTTCCAAGAAGACCTGGGTAATTTTTCATTGAAGTAAAGGAGCTAAAGAGTAGAAGCTCAAGACTTTCTTTCAATTAAATTAATCTCCATATCCACATCTGTTTTATTACTAGCTTGCCTGTGGATTTTTATAACTCAATTAATTTCATAGCTAGGGAATCCAAAAAGCTTTATTGACAGTGCAAGGTCTGCACATAAATCACTCCATCACTGAAGATTGCATCACAGTGGACTCACCCTCTGTGAGGTAGTTCTGAGGACAAAACCTTAATTAGTAGAATGATAAAAGAAAAAGCTATTTAATTTGGGGAAAAGTAGAGTCTTACTTTTGTTGGTCAACGTCTGTGATGATGAATTCAACCCCTTCTGAACAGGCATTTCTAGTGGAATACAGATGACACTGCAGTTTTCTTAGGTTTCAAAAATATTTTTGGTAATTATGCAATCAATCTTGAGAACCCCTTGCCATAAGAAGAGTGCACATTTTATTGAAAAATAGTATGTCAATAAATAATCTTTTTTTTATATTTAGGTTTTAGAAAGGTGCTGATATTCACTCCCTGTGAATGTTATGATTTGCTTAAGATTTAGAAAGCTTTTATGATAAAAAGCCTTTAAAAAGAGATAACCAGAATTATTTCTTGTTGGTATACTCTTTAAATAGGGAATATTGGCAAGGGAGGACAAAGCAAGTAAATGAATAATTACTGTTATGTGGTGGACTTTTCTCACAGTTCTACTGCTTAATTTGATTTATCATGTATTTTTTGTTTGAATTTGTAAGACATCAAACCCACTTGCTTTGATCTATTGATTTTTCAAACAATATGCTACATTATTTAGCCTAATATCCTGTGTTTAAAAGAATTTGTCTCTCTGTTGTCTATAGAATGTGACACACTAATTTGAAATGTTTGCTGGCAATTGGTAAAACAGACTAGAAGATGTTAAAGAACACCAGGTAGTGTTTTATTCATTTCAGAAACTCAATGCCAACTAGCATATCAGCTTCCATTTATCCTCAAATACTTTGCAAGAGATGCCTGGGAATAGCTGCATGATTTATTCAGGCTATAAGAGTCCTCAGCTATACAGACCTGGTCAGTCCCTTTCAGAATTCATTCCCAAGCCAATGCACTCAGCTACATCCAGTTTTATTATATTGAAGAGAAAGTTTGTGGAACACATCAGAAGCTGTGATACATAAAGCAAACTCCGTATCATGAACCCTTTATTGCTCCTATAATAATCAATTATATTCTGCTACCAGTGATGTGAGGAAAAGGCACCCACTGAGCTGTGATTTAACAGATAGGACAGAAAAAAGATTTTAGGGGAATTGCTTCATGTTTTGTCATAGTTTTACTCAAGTAGGAGTGAAAGGAATATTCTTTTTTGTCATAACAGGAAATTTCTATGCAGTAATTTAAAAAGTAACATTATTGCCACTAATGATATTAACTATTACTGCTACTGCCCATGAATCATGAATATATTATTATCCCTAACTCAAAAACCCCAGTGACACTTAAATTTTTCCTGTAAAATACAGAAACAAACAAACAAAAAATTAATCTTATTAATAAAGACTGGAAATTAATAACTTCAGTATTTCTTCAGAGAATTTTTGGGAGTATCTTTCTGCCTATATTGTGTTCAATCTGCATGAAAAAGTACTAGCTCAAAGATTTTAATCCTCATAGTTTATTTACGGAATCTAGCAGATAGAATTTACTAGACATTTGAATTTGACACTTAAAAAAATATGTCATGTTTAATATTACAGGGTGTGAAGGAGAAACCTCTTGATTTGTAAAAATTGTACTTTACTGTACTTAATAATATGCAATTTTCAGATAGCCAGTGGAGTGTGCCAAGTTAGTTGAGCAAAGTGAAAATTTAAAATCTAAGCACTCAATTAATGAATTCTTTGTATTGACAGCTTTGGAAGATTATTAGCTGCCTTTGATAAGGTTACATGAGACAAGATATATAATCTATAAAGGTAACCCAGCTCAGCAAGGAGAATGTGCAATCAGTGTTTTCAAATATTTCTATTAGTGGTCTTAATAGTAACCAAAATTTTGATTTACATATACAGAACTGCTATTTAGCACCCTTTGAATGAAAATTTGGAAGGAATATGAAAGAATTAAGAGATTTCCATACAATAAGTGTATCCTGATACATTTGTAGTTTACTGAAAAAGAATTCCTGAAAAAATCCTTTGATTTGATTTTCTTTCCTTTGTTGAACAGAACTTCTGAAATTGCAACCTTTTCATACAATATTTCTAAGATTAATTATGTGGGGAAAACCATGCCATGTCTGTACACAGAAGACTTAATCAACCCCAACATATATCTGGATGGATGCAACCCTGTAAGGTTAATATTTGGATGTCAGTTCCTCAAGTTAATGAGGCGTATATCAAAACTTAAGAATGTGCATGATCTCTGAGAAATCAATCAGACCACATAAGCTTAGTCATTTTGCTGAATCACAGAGTAATTTACAATTGGTAGGGAAAATTAAGTATGTGATAGTCACCTAAAAGTGTCAGGAAACTGCTTACCACTGCAGATAGATAAGGCTTTAATAATTTATTAGGTTGTAAAAATTTGTTTTAAAACAACATGATTAAAATAGGTCCTATTGCTTATTCTAAACATTACAGAAATAATCCTGCAAGCTCTGCAGTGTTACATGTTCCTGCTAGACGCCAGTATAATATCTTTAAAAGTATGACCACAGGCAGTGACCTCCCTCTGAGGTTTGAATTGATTATCTTGTAGAAGCAAGATAAATAATCTTGAGCAATATGAGATTTTTTATTTTTGTCACAGAATGCTTTGTTTGATTTTTGAGTGAAAGTGAGGTGACCTGCACGAGACAGTTTCATTAAAAAAAAAAAAAAATCCCCTTTTATCTCAATGACCATGGATTAAGGCATCATATGATAAAAGCTGAAGAACATTTACAATACAAAAGGCACTACCAAACAGGTCAGCAGTCAAACAGTTGACTTGATGCCCATCACGCCTCACAAAGGTGATTTACTTGCCTGTTGGACAATTGGGGTCAGGGAATCAAAGCTGACTTGCCTAGGAAAGTTTATTAGACATATGTAGGCTTTAGATCTGGTCTATCCTATAAAACTGAAACAAGGGAGATCTCATTTGAATAGCAGAAATAAATTAATTTCTGTCATAACAGAATTCCTAAAGATAGTTAAAAATATTGCCAGGTTATCTTCCATCCTTAGATGACAGCCTAACTTTTGCAGTTAACCAGTCTTTGTCTTGTTTTCAGTGATCATTGGATCCCAGAAGTAATACAGTGCAATGTCAACACTCAGTGCTTACACTACATAGCCTGATGACATCTGCATTAATAACATTTATTTTTACAGACTATCAATTGACCATTTATCCATACTCACAACTTAAATAATGCATTTCCACTGTTTTCTGAGATACTAACTGTTCACTCAGCATTTCTACACATGTAGTCCCAAACCAGTATCATATCTAAAAGTGAAAGCAGCATATATGGCTCCCTGTAAGTACAAGTATCCAAGTCTCTATGCAAAATGATTGGACCCACATTTTTAGTGACCCCCTATTTTAAAGACACAATTACATAAAATCTTTCAGAAATTAACAGTAGAATTTCTAACCTGTTAGATTCCCTAAATTGAAAAATTAAAATTCAAACTGTGTATTTATCATTTAACTCTGAAAATCAGAAGAAGATCATGATAACTTTTTTTTTCTGGATGTAAGGTCTTTTCCCATGGTCCTATGGGTATTGCTAGAATTCCACCATTGCCATTTGTATAGTCGCTTACAGTCTCCTGGAAAAAGCATATATTTCATGTTTTTCCTCCTGTTTCCATGTGGTAGGCAAAGATATTCCATGACTCAAACAGCATTAGCAACTGAATAACTCTTTGAGTGTACTGAGAAAAATGGAGGGATGTTAACAGCCACATTTCACAGCAGTAGAAAAATTGCTTGTGTAGCATTCACTGTCATAGCTGAGCATATGCTCTCTGTGGTTCTTTAGTCATCTGCTTGGAGTGGGCAGCAGTGCTGATGAAAAGACAATCTGTCTCTCTGTTAATGAAAAAGTATCTCTACAAAGTAGATTTGATTAGTATAAGGGTTAACTGTTCAGTGACATAGAAACTGAGAAACTTAAAAAAAAAGCATGATCACTGTAAATAAATATTATCTTTTTTGCTTGAGCAGCCCAGATATTTATGGCATTTGAAACACAAATACTGCAAAGTTTGTAGTCCTTGAATATTTGAATACAGAAAGCAAGAGATGTAAAATATTTTCACTAAAGACATCTGGAAAATTTAGTAAGTTGCAAAATTAGTTTCTTCTTAGTTATAATAGCATCTCTTTTTAAATTATGCCTCTAGTTCAGCACAGGAATGTATAAATCATCTTTAAAAGAGATAGCAGAGGCAATGGAATAGGTCCAAAAACACTAGTACATAAGCTAATCAACTTTCATTTCTCACCTGAATACCTTAACTCAGGTCTCTGTGCTGCTGCTACCAGATCGATTCATATAAACAGGCTCAAGTGTACGGATATCTTGACTATCTCTCTACTTCCTTGTTGGCTGCAGGGCAGGCATATTCCTTATACAGATCTGAAACGGTAGGAGGCTGAGCAAATAAAAGTGGTAGTCCAACTCAGCACTGATACCAGGTTCTTTCTGACTTTTTCTTTCACAAGAGAACATGCTGCTGGCATTTTACCACAATAGTGGCAACACAATCATTCTGTAAATGGGACTAACACTTCTTTCTTTTAATAAGATTGTCTAACAGTGAAATTCATTTGAATTGCTGGAAAAAGGGGGAAGAAATTTTGCCAGCTGCACAAACCCACAGATTTTAAATTTTATATTTCTCCTGTGCCAGGAATCTGCCTTAGGCTGAATTTTAACAGATGGACAAAACAGCAGATTTTTTTGAAGGGCTAGACAAAACAAAGTCTATTTCTCTAATATCCAGCTGTGTTAATTTTTTTTCCAATTTCCAGAATAACCAAGATTTTAAAGAAAAAAATCACATTTGCTTAAGTGTTCTTTGACAGGAAAGGAACCCCGGCCTTTCATCCAAATGCACATTCACAACCTTTCTGTTAGAATCTAGAGTCAGGAATGGAACCCACTCTTCTCCTGTTGCCAGGAAATATTTATAAAATCCATTAGCAAAATGTCTTTTCTCCATCTAGCATCAATTCTACAGATGACACCAAGCTGGGCAGGAGTGACAGTCTGCTGGAGGGTAGGAGACTCTACAGAGGGGGCTGGACAGGCTGGATCAATGGGCTGAGGCTAATGGCATGAGGTTCAACAAGGCCAGGTACCAGGTCACAACAACCTGGGCACTGCTACAAGCTGGGGCAGAGTGACTGGAAAGCTGTGCAATGGAAAATGACCAGGGAGTGCTGGTCAACAGCAGCTGAACATGAGCCAGCAGTGTGGCCAGGTGGACAAGAAGGCTAATAGCAACCTGGCTTGTATCACCAGGGAAGTGACTGTCCCCCTGTACTGGGCACTGGTGAAGCCACACCTCGAGTCCCTGTATCCAGTTCTGGATCCCTCAGTTCAGGAAGGACATTTAGGTGCTGGATCTTGTCGGTGGCAATGGAGCTGGTGGTGAAGGGTCTGGAGCATCAATCTGATGGGCAAAGACTGAGGCAGCTGGAGGTGTTC
Organism: Pitta sordida; assembly: GCA_013390025.1. Lineage (NCBI taxonomy): Eukaryota > Metazoa > Chordata > Aves > Passeriformes > Pittidae > Pitta > Pitta sordida. The sequence continues at coordinate 13,576 of WEKX01000539.1, forward strand.
AGCCTGGAGAAAAGGAGGCTGAGGGGAGACACTTATCACTCTACAAGTACACTCCAAAAGGAGGTTGTAGGCACATAGGGGTCAATGTCTTCTACCAGGCAACAAGTGGCAGGACAAGAGGATATATGGTCAAGTTGTACTAGGGGACACTTAGACTTAGACTGTACATTAGGAAGCATTTCTTCATGGAAAGCGTTATCACGTTGTATAGGGTTTGCTGTGGCTGGTTTTTTTTGGTATCGAGCGGAGCTATGGGGGAGGCTTTTCTTTGAGAAGTTACTGGAAACCTCCCTCATACCTGGCAGAGTTAATGCCAGCCAGCTCCTGGATGGACCTGCCGCTGGTCAAGGCCAGGCCTATCAGGAGAGATAGAGATGCCTCTCTGATAACATATTTAAGAAGAAGAAAAAAAGTAACAGGAAGAAGAAGATGGCAGCCAGAGACGAGCCGTGAGAAGTTGTAACAACAAATGCAGGCACCAAGACCAGGGTCGAAGGAGGGTGAGGAGGTCTCCCTGCAGCCTGTGGTGATGACCATGGTGAAGCAGGCTGTCGCCCTGCAGCCCATGGAATGGAGAGAACACAGGGATGCAGAGATCTACCTGCAGCCTGTGGAGAGGGGAGCCCATGCTGAAGCAGGTGGATGCTGGAGGGAGGCTGCAGCCAGCTGGAGCCCACATTGGAGCAGAGTCCCAGGAGAGATGTGTGGCCTGTGGAGAAGAAAGTCCATGCTGGAGGCAGAACTCTACCTAGTAGGATGTCTGCTTTGGGATGGGACCCATGCTGGAGCAGCCAGTGCTCAAGGACTGCACTCTGTGGAGTGATCCACAGGCAGCAGTGTTTGGAAGAGCTGCTGCCCCTGGGATTGGACTCACGTTGGAGACAGTCGTGAAAGACTTTCTCCTGTGGGAGGGACCCCATGAAATGCAGGGGAATGGCCTCCTCCCCTGAGCAGCAGTACAGAAACACCAACTGCCTGGTGTTCCCCTACCCCTGTCCCCCTCTGTCTCCTGGAGGAAAGGGGAAATGCCGTATCTGTTGTAAGAGATAGATGGATTGGGAAGAAGGTTGCCTTTAAGATGACACTTCTCACGTTAAGCTCTGATTTTGTTAGAAATGAATCCTTTTACATCCCCACCTTGGAGTGTTGTTTTGCCTGTGATAGTAAAAGATTTTCTAATAATCCTCATTCCTACTGTAGCAAAACTCTTCAGTTTTTTTCCTTTTCCTCTCTTTCCTGTTTGTATGGGGGAAGATGAAGTGAGAGAGTGGCTATGGGTGAATCTCTGGCATCCAGCCAGGGTCGAACCACCACACATGCCCTATAAGAGGCTGCTCAGGGAAGTAGCAGAGCCACCATCCCTGGAGGCATTTGAAAGATCTGTAGATGTGGCAGGACACAGTCTAGGAATGTGATCTAGTGAGACTTGGCAATGCAAGGTAAATAGTTGGACTCAATAATCTGAAAGGCCTTTCCCCACCTAAATGATTCTATGGTTCTAAGGCTGTGTAGGAGTTCCCTCCCCTTCCTTAGCTGGAGAGGTTTGAAGATGGACTAGCCCTCTCAGAGTTACAGATGAATGTAACTGAGAGGCAAGGAAAGGTGTTTGATTGGAAATAATTGTAAAGAATATTTAATACTACAAAGCAACTGTCTTTGTCAATCATGGATTTTAAAATTAGGGAGTGTGTAATGTCTCCCATCCTCCTGTGGTTTTCCCTACTGCAATGTGTGCCATAGTTTTCAAATTACAAAAGAGTAGAGAGAACTTAAGCCCGTCATTCTCAAACAGATCCTCACTGAAAAAAATCATGTAAATATATATAGTTTTAAGGCGTTAACTCATTATAGGTCAGAAGAAAAATCATTCACGCTCTTTGCAACTTGCCTCTTAGTATATAAAGAGTGTTATTCAAGCATTTCAGAAAAGCAAATTTTAGATACAGAGCTTTCCAGATCTCTCTTCTATTGCTACACTACCTAGTTTCCAGTTGTATTACAACCTTCTACGCATCAGATTTGACTTTCCAGTTTGCCATATATTCTGGAATTCCAGTCTTTCTTTCAAAAGGAATTGAGATAACTTTCTAACATCTAATATCAACATAATCTGTCACCTGTTGAGCATCACTGTCAGAGAAGACTACTGTGCTCTTGAATGCCATTACAAACAAGTAAGATAGGAGATCTCTCTGTTAATAAAGAGCCAGATACCTGTTTCCTGTGGTTATCTGTGATTGCTCCACATGACATGTATTTTGTTATGAACTTTGAAAATCTTTAAGAACATTATTTGCCTTCAATTGGTGTTCCTTTTATGTCAAGTAGTATTTTCTTGTTGCAACCACTTTGAAAGATCACATCTTGCCCAGACTGCTAATCCCTACTTCTCTGAAGACATTTACAATTTTTCATCTTTTTATAATATCTTACTTCCACTGGTGCTTAAATTTATCAGATAGCTCTGGTAAAGATTTTTAGTTCCTAAGTAAGATCCACAATTTTTTTATTTCCTCCTTTTCTCCCTGGCATCATCTGATTTTCAAATGGAGATTGTTCAGTGTTGAAGATCTGACCTCTCATTTCCCTACAAAAAAACCTCTACCATGTAGCATGTATTGTGTTTTTTCTCCCATTTAACCTTTGAGTCCAGTTCTTCCATTACTCATTCAGATGAATGGGGAGTTAGGTTGTGAGGGGGAAAAAGAAAAAAAAAGAGAGATGATATGACCTTGAGATTAGCTCAGATAGATAAAACATGGTGCTCATGGCACCACGGCTGTGGGTTCAATCCCTGTATGGGCATTCACTTGGGAGTTGGACTCGATGATCCTTGTGGGTCCCTTCCAACTCAGAATATTCTGTGATTCTGTGAATAAAACTACTTAGAAATGTACAATTATCTACACTGTTCTCTGTGTCAAACAAACACCTTCTTCTATCTCCATGTCTGCAGAGATAAAAAGATGAATGGTTGTCTGGCAATTCCATTTGTGAGTGTTTGTGTTTATCTAACTTTCATGTAAAATAGTCTTTAGCAGTAATTTTAATTTTAAATTCCTCTGAGATGGCTTGGATGTTATTGGCTAAGGGCCTCCTTACAAAGTAACTAACTTAGATAATTCAGTTCATAAAGGCTGGGTTTTCTACTCAATCTTACTTTTTCAGAAGACATGAATTTGCTACAGACACATTTAATTCTATGTGTTATGTGTTCATGGAACACATATCTGATAATTAAGAGCGCCTCAAGTTGCTGTCCATGTCCCTCCTCCACTACATCTACTGGCCATACAGCCATCTCTCACCAGCTGCCATAGTCCTACTTCCCATCAACAATAAAACCATTTACTTTTAGGGTGTGTATCTAAAGTCATATGCATTTTCTCCCAGCAGTGGCCTAGAGAAAGAAAAGCCATTTTTAATTTTCCTTTCTTGTTGGTAATGATTTATTATTTTATTCATATTTCTCTTAAATAAAAGGACACTAAGCCTGCAATAGGCACATCTCCTTACGTATTGATATCACAATCTAACACCTATGTTCCAAGCTGGAGAAGTTGAAGAGTATGGGAATCTGCTTTCAAAGCTAAACAGCTAGTGTCTTGTCTGCTGTAGCAGTATTTGCCTCCAAGTATTTATGGCAATTCAGGATGTTACATTTGTTCATCTGCTCAGGTTGTAATGTTTGCTTCTGCCAGCTGTGAGAACTTATTCCCCTCCTCTGCAGCAGAGATGCCTTTAGCTGCAAGAAAGCTGCCCATATGAACTGGAGAACAGAAATTCTGATAGCAAAAACTGGGACAAACCTTCCAGAATTGTGTGTTCAATGTCTCCATTTAGACTGCATCTCTGAGGCTGTGCAATCAACAGGGAATAGTGCTCTTCTGTGTGTTTTTCTCATTACACATGCTAGTAATTGAAATTTGCCTACTGCCAGCATAGACCGCTACAACTAATACAAAGCACAACTGAACAATTATTACACATACAGGTATCTCAAACGTACTGCTGATACAATCTCTGGATTCCTCTGCACTTCTTTTTATTTGATGGTAAAACTGATGATTTAAATCAACACTGAAAATATTTATACCTTCTTGTTGCTTTTCCCCAAGTACTCATAATAATACAGACACTTCTTTGCACTCAGAATTTTTAAAAACTCTTCTGGGAAGCTGGAAAAAGTAGTATGTATTTAAAGAATTCTTTTGATAGTTTTCAGTTTTGCTTTTTCTTTCCCATTGTTGGCTTAATAGTTGAAATTCCTGGACTTTCAGGAACTTGAAGATCAACAGACAACTTAGAAACAAGAGGAGCAGGCCTTCTTTTTTTTTGGCAGACACGTAGAAACCATTAGCTTTCAAGATTTTAGGTTATACCTTGAAGAAAGATTCCAAGAAACGTTTCAAAAAATGTATATTCAACTTAATGAATATTATACTTAAGACAGGTATTAATCTTGCCAAACATTGTTCTGTGTAAGGAACTGAATAGAAGATGCAACATAGGTTTATTGCTTGTCTCTAGTACCTATATCCAGTAAAATATGAAGGTGAAGTGACTAAATCAAGCAACATGGGAAAGTAGGTTGCAGGATTATAATTGACAACTATTAAAAATTTAACTAATGAATAACAAGATGGCACTATCTCTAAAAGTTTTTATAATGTGAGCAAAGATAAGATGAACAGATGAAAAACTTGTTTGAGTTCTGGAAAATCACAACCATGAAAAGACAAAAATTTAAAAGGTAATGTAGCATCTCTCATAGAATCATTCAATGTTTTGCGCTGAACATGACCTTTAAGCTCTTCTAATTTCAAACTCCCTTCTGTGCGCCAAGAGCACCTTCCACTAGACAAGGTGGCTCAGAGTGACTGATCCCTGAGTGCTCTGAGCGCCTCGAGCCCCGCACACCTCAGGTTTAAACACAGTTTGGTTTTTTGCCAATTCCCCCATTGGTCACCATCTCGGGTTGGGCACCTTCATTCAAATCTGCAAATCTGCCTGATATCTAACATGAAACATGTCAGTGCCAGGGCAGACGGAGCCTCATGAGCCCCAGAAGGGCTCAGCACTGTGCCACTACTGCCGAAAGCTGTGGAGTCCCCGTGGCGGTGTCATGGCCTGGGAGGGGATTGGGCAGGAGAGATTCCCTTTGCTCCCCTGTCCCACCAGAGGAGGCGGGGCGGTGCCGGGAAAGTCCTCCACCTCTCCAGGGCTGAGGGGGGTGGAGCAACAGGTGTGACTTATTTACATATTCATGAGCTGCCTATCTTAGCGGATTATGGGTTTCATGGACCTTGACAAGAGCCTAACCCCTGCAAAATTTGAGAGCTTATTGCATTTTTCTCATATGAGAGAGAAGGCATGCAAGAATGTATCTGCTGCCTAGTATTTAGCACTCTAAATAGTAACATATGGCCTTTCACACCAGGGTACACTAATTCTAGAAGTGTTCACAGGACTAGACTTTGCATTAAACAGGAATTATATTTTATATAGAAATTTTTCAGAAATGTCTTTGTAGTGTGTGTGAAGGAAAGTTAACGCAGGTATCCCCCAAAACGCCAGGAGTGGAAAGATTTCAGAAAATTTATTTCAGAAGGTGTACAGGTTAAGAACATCAACCAAATTGTTACAAACACCTGGCCTTGGGAGAAAGACATACCTCAGCTCTTCTCAAGTCTTTTATTGTTTCTCCTTCCACTCCACCTGCTACAGAAGCCTTCTGAAAAGTCTGCAATCTTATCTTCATCCCATGATAGGGAGCCAATTCCTGTGGAATGCGGGAGAAGAAAAACACAAATGCATTCCTGGGAAAGATGGCTGTCTCTCTTACGGGAGAATTCTCCTGGGCGAACATGCCTGAAACTCCTCAAAAATAAGCCTCCCGAATTCATCTACCCCTACAGCATCAAATCATAGTTCTTCAAACCAATAGAGTTAGAACAGAAATATTATTTTAGAGTAAGATAAAAGATTAGTTGGAGTCCATTGGTATATAAATTAAAAGAAAAAATATTTTTAACATAACAAAAATGTGAAACATATTGTCAAAGCCATTTAGCTGGTCTTCTCAACACTTGTCAAAAAAAGTAATTTCTTAATTGCTAAAGTAGAACTTCAGGTACCCAACAACACAGAAATTAGTGAAGAATAATAAACAATTACCTATGCATATACAACTCCCTCCCAAAAAATCAAATTCGGATTGGTTTTCCACCTTTCACTTTTTTTTTTTTTTGGCAATATTATCTCCATAAAGATTGGATGAAGATCTGGCAGGTTATTAAAGAGATAATAAACACTAGCTTTAAAATAATGCTCTTCAAAAAGTGTACTCAGCGCACACAAATACTTTTTTACATTTAGAAAGTGATTTGTGCAATTAAAAGACACTTTATAGAGTCAGTAAAACACAGTAGGAATATTCTTTGCTTTAATTTCACTCTGGGACACAGACAATAATAAAACCTTCTTCTGAAAAACTGCACGGAGATGCTGCAGTAGGGCTTCCAGCATTCAGCACCACACCAGAGATGAACACAAAAATTTTCCAAGAGGTAAAAGATGGATGTGGCACTGAGTAAGCAAACAAGTATGTACTTCTGTAGAGTAAGAGTAACTGAGGACACAACTTAGTATACCTCAATTATTCTTGGCTTTCAGCATTTTACATGATGCAGGAGATTATCCATAGGAAGACTATGCTTCTGTTCACATGTACCACTGAGTTCCTGCCTGCACACATAAACTTGTCTCACAACTAAAATTGCATGTCAGAGCCATTGCCATTTCATATTTGATTTGAAGATTTAGAAATTCATAGATGTTAGTATAATTTGGAATTTAGAAATTTAGGGATTTTAGTGAAACAGATAGAAGTTTGGATTTATAAAATCAATAGATGTTAAGGGCTTTTGCTGGGCCTGAAACTTAAAGCTGAACATTAAAAGCAAATTTTCTAGTTTCCCAGCACAGAATGATAAACAGAGCAGAGTTTTAATTAAAACAGGGAGCAAAAGTATGTGAAACATCAGAGCTAATTTGTTGAAAACTTAAAGTAAAGCGTAAATTTATGATGTAAAGTTGATGAGATAAATATTCATGAAGTGTTATGCATATCTATTAAGCAGGTTCATATAAGTAGATTGCAAAGCTGTGGCATAGCCTTTGGGCTTTTGGCACTTCTATAGCTTGCAAGCAATCTTGAGTCCTGAGAACTGATTTTCCTTAAATCACAGTAGTGTTTGCCATTGCTTGTGTTCCACAGAAGATACACAACTGCCTGGAATTTCTTCTAAATCATGCTTTTAATTCTCTCTCTAAAAGATGTACTGGATAACATTTGTTGCCAGTAACACTGAATATTCATGGAAAATAACATAAGGAGGATAGGTAGGATCAAACCAAAATTATTTTATTGCAAACTTCAAGTGACCACACACACAAAACAGCTCATATTATGATTCTGGATCAGTCCTCAATTAAGCTGGCAGAGATAGTCATACAACCATAAGTATAAATATTACTTTCCTTGCTAACCCTGCTTTAGCATTTGACTTGAGGGTGATTGTCTGATGAGAAAGAATCTTAAATAATATCACAGGGCATGAAACTTTAACTTGAGAGACAACAGCTTTGTTCTGCAGTTGCTGCATCTTACTGCGTTGTCTCATAGAAGTCCTGTTACATCTCTGTGCCCCAGTTTCTTCTCTGAACAAATACATATGCTTCAATACACAGGCTGTTACAGCTGAGCTGTTCTGGATATGTTCAGGTTATATCAAAATGAGAAAATAAGAGAAGTAAGACTGTATTTACCACAGGTATAAAATTTTACTATATTTGGCAGAAGAGAAGAAAAACAATTTTGGGGCATACATTAGTATTACAGTTATAGAGCAACATAAAATACTGGAATTAATAATTTTATAGTACTTTGATGAAGTCTAGTAAGTAATCAAAATAATTTAATGTAGACAAATAAAACAGCCTACTAAATTTTTAATAGTGATTGAACCCCATGCACCGCTATCGACTGGGAGNCTGGGACATAGCAAATAAATACAAAGGGAAAAAATTCCTCTTTGTTCTGTTAGCACTAATTTCTTGGAGATTTCATTAACAAATTTCATTTTTCTTTGTGTCTCTTCTGGAAAAATAAAAATAAAACTTGTCAAAAAGAGAAGCCATAGCTTGGGCTAAAGTGAGTCTGTAATATTTCAACCATTTTTAGCTCTGGAGCAGTCTTCAGAACTACTAACACACACCATGCCCTATTATTTCTCTTTATGTGAACCAAAATTCTTTCATCGAAACTGACATGATTGGCCTCAGGAGAGGCCAATTTCCTGAAATTTCCTCAATTGCCAGAAAATAATATATGTTATTTTGATGTGGAGAAGAATCATTTCTCCCCCAGAAAAACTAAAGATTATGGTAATGCTTTCTTATCCTAACCATTTCAGGAATACTATTAAAAATTACAAGAAACTGAGTTATTACAGCCACTAAGGCCATGCAAGTGCTTAGGACAAACAGCACTCAAACACGCACAAATTTCTTCTATATAGAAAGAGTCATGTACCAGTATGGTTTACACATATACTATGTTTGATAAGCATGGAAAGAATTATATGTGTTACGTGTAATGCAGGTTATGTACTTCATTAACAACTTCTCCTAAATCATATGCATTTTTATGCAATAAACCCCATCAGATCTTCATAAAGCCATCAAGGAAATAGAATATTTCCATGAGAAAGAGGGGAAGCTAAGCAGGGTTGCTCTGCAGGACGTTATCCATGCAGGATAAACATCAATAAATGAGCCATTAAATACAAGCCAAAGCATGTTTCATGAAAGAAGAAATAGTATGTTCTTGCTGTGCACAATTTTCATCATTCATAAATGAAGGACCATTAATTCAATGCTCACCACTCTTCCAATTAAAGAAATATACATCAGAATGTGCTTGTTGCAGCTGTAAATGTCTCAATTTCACTGTTTTGATACAACTGAAAAAGATAACTCTGTTTTCCTTCTGTACATGACTAATTGTTGCTCTCCTAGCTTGTGTTGCAAGAGACCATTCAGGTCGAGGACTGCATGCAAAAATCCCCTGAAAAAAAATGTGAAGAGACAGAAAAAATTCTAAGGTTGCAACATTTATACAACTGACATGTGAGAAGAGTCAGTTTCACTGTTGCTGATGTGGTAAACTGTGTGAGTACGTGGAAAAGCACTGTGTGCATTAGCCTTTTCATCCCTTGCCTTTGTGGGTTTCTGTCAAATATGATGTGAGTTAATTCTTTCAGAAAGCTGCAAACCAGTAATAATTTCTTACTTTTTAATTATCATTTGGTGACAGACATTGGATGAGGGAAGGAGGCGGACATCATCTGGGGATAAAACACTAAGAGGTTTTTGTCTATCAGCAGCTGTGCATGAGCCATTAGCAGCTGTGCACACACTCTTCACTGTTTTAGGATAAAATCCCACAGAAAAGTATCACTCCAAATGGGAAAGGGTTATGTATGTGAGCTCTCAACCAAACACACTGCAAACATATTCTTTTCTATGCTGGTCACTGCCCATCCTCTGGCAATCCATCCTGGTGCATCTTCTTCCACACTTTTATGATGTTAACATCCTTCAAAATAAATATTAACATCATTAGAACCTGGTGTATTTGAGTGCACTAGGCAAAAAAAAACCTGTTAGAGTTGGAATTCCTGAGGAAAGCACTCAGATCCCATTTTGAAATACAGCTCCCCAATGCACCTGACTTGCACTGTGGTGTGCAGATTTGCACATCTGTTTCTCTCTTAGGTTTGAGGATCTGTTGTGTAAAGGACAAAGTATATAAAAATGAAGTGGAAAATACCATTGAAAATACTTGCCAATCTTGTGAGACTTGCATTATTCTTTCCTACCATGCTTCCAATATGCAAAATGAAAACTGTGTTAAGAATGTGTGAAAAACAAACTTGCATCAAACGTATTCCAAAAGAAACACAGGACCTACATGTATATGCTGTAACGTATGTTTTTATGCCGTTGCAGGTACATAATCCTACACCTCCTGTGACAACATCTGAGGATACTAATTCTCCAGCATCCTGTAACCCAAACAAACTCACACATTTGGGGGTAAATCAGCATCTTTCATTTTTCAGAGCAGAGACCAAGACCCTCCTCCTCACTCATGATTTTTAAACAGCTGTTTACCATTGGCAGAACTGTTCTCTCAACTCCTACCTCACCCCACAACTTCCTGAATGCAATTTCCCATCGTTAGAACAGTATGTGTAGAGATAACCGAAACAATGCATATCCTATTTCCTTTGAGTGTACGTAGAGTATTGGGAGCTAGAAACACCTCCTGTCCAAAAGCCTTTCCACTGTCCCCTGGATGCTTCTGAACTGTAAATTATGTACTTGAATGTCAGAGGGAGCGAACTCAAAGCGGGCTCCAGTTTCCTGTTGACACAGAAAGAAAGTCCAGATGACCTCTTGGCATACATGTAAAGGTTGTTACGCAGCCGAGTACACCTGCTGTTTTACACCTTTCAGAGAGACAGGCGGGTGCCCGTGACAGCACAGCCCTCTCGGTGGGAATTGCATCCTTGTGTGCTCCAGCCGCGCTCACAGCACCTCACGTGTCCCTGTGCTCATGCGCTCGACCCCGTGTTTTGAGTCCGCGGTAAGACTCAGCGACAAGGAAAAGCTGCTTGGCAGGAGTATCTAACCCGAGCGATGTGTTTTGTTCGTGAAAATAAATGCCACTCAACACTCGGCCTCCGCTCCTCACTCACACTCCAGGGATGTTCCCGTGTTGGATACAGACAGCACTGTTACCCCAAACACCTCTGCGACCCTCCAGTGCCGCCTCTCGACTCCAAGGCCAAGCAGACCCNCCGCAGCATGGAGGCTGGGAAGCGCAGCTCCTCCGCCGGCAGCCGGGACGATGGTAGCGCTAACTCATTCCCAGCCAAGCCGGCTGCTCCAGCGGAGAAAGCCCAGAGCAGCCCCGGCAGCGGCGGCGTGAAGGAGCATGGCAACTCGGTGTGCTTCAAAGTGGA
>WEKX01000539.1:42480-63203 GCA_013390025.1 Pitta sordida
TCTGGGATGTGCTCTCGGTCTTTGTATGGGTGTTAGATGGTGAGTTGGACTAGATGATCCTTGTGGGTCCCTTCCAACTCATAATATTCTGTGTGTGTGATTCTGTGTATCAGTGTTTGTGTCGGCCCCTCCTGGCACCCGCAGCCACCCCAAACTGGGAAAAATCCCTTTTCCGCTCGGCCCAGCACACGGGTGCGTGGAGCTGTCCCAGTGTCTCTCAGGGTGGGTAGACCTGTCTCTCCATACGTGGGATAGACAAGTATCTCCTGGAGAGTCACTCAAGAAAGTCTCCGACAAGGCTGACGACACCAGCACAAGAGGACCTAGCCTTAAACTACGCCAGGCGAGGTTTGGACTGGATGTTTGGAAGAGCTTCTTCACAGAGGGAGTGATCTCTTATTGGAGTGGTCTGCCTGGGGAGGTGGTGGAGTTGCCATCCCTGGAGGTGTTTAAGAGAAGACTCGATGAGGAGCTCAGCAACATGGCCTAGATGATGGGGAGCTTGGATGGATGGAACATGGTGCCTGTGCTTCCACGCTTGTGGGCCTGATCCCTGGGTGGGCGTTCGCTTGGGAGTTGGACTAGATGATCCTGTGGGTCCCTTTCAACTCAGAATAACCTGTGAACTTGAGAGTGTGTAAATCCTTCATAACTGCACAGTGGCGGCTCTGGGTGTGTGGCCCCACTGAAGCCAGGGCGGGTGCAGGGGAGGAGCAGCCCTGACATCGCTGTAGTGGGAAAGGAGCAGGCAAGCGGTAGCTGCCGCTGCGTTCCGGGGCCGGAGCAAGTGACAGTGCCACCACGGCGGCTGTGCGGCATATTTATGACTGCCTAATTGACTATTCATGCATGCCAGGTCGTGCATGCGCAGTTGGGAAAAGGGGTCTCCTTCATCACTAAAAAATCATGTCGCTAAGATCTGAAGCTTCACTATGGGGGGCATGAAGTGCAAGAGGGCCAACTGTATAACTTAGATTTACTACCATTTGAAGCAAATTATTTATTGCAGTGTGATACTCGTGGGTTATAATAAAACAACGTACTGATTCTTAAAATGGTACTTTCACTGATTTCAAAGGGTTGAAATCTCAATCCTTATTTTTGTATTCAAGGATACAGCGGTTTTGTACACAAAGGTCAGCCATAAATAGTAGTAAAAGGGAATAATAGTTAATCTTGATATACAGTGAATCCCCGGTGCATTGCAACCTCTGCATTAGGACCCCGCCCATTTGTGAGGAGAATTTATCGCAGTTTTGATTCCACTATTTGCGATTTTATCCGGCTGACGCGTGTGCAGTGCCTCAGCTCTGCCAAGGGGCGGTGCCAGAGCTCCCTGTGGGGCGGTGCCAGCCCGGCCCCCGGGGGAGGGCCAGAAGTCACGCTGTCCCATTACTCTAAGTGTAGCTGGGAAACTGACCCCACCCGCCCCGGGCACGTGTTACTGTTTCCATGGCTACTGTTTCCATGGCTACCGGCGGGGAAGGGAAGTGCCCCAGCAAAGTGGGGCTGGTCGAGGTGGCCAGCAGGACATGCTCATTCTGCTGCCGCAGCTGAACCCTCCTGTGCCATGTGGTGCTTCTGGGCCCGTGCGTGGTGTGAGGCCGGCAATGCGGCTTGTGGGGCTGGCGGTGAACAACCGATGGCATGGGACTGACGGTGTGGGGCCGGAGGTGCAGGACCAGCAGTGTGGAAGAGACAGCACGCAGTGCAAGACAGGTGGCACGCGGTGCGGGACTGGCACATGGCGGACAGGAGCACTGAGGCTTTGGAGGGGGTGGGAGTTTGGGGTTTGGGCTGTGAGAACGCGCAGTCAGCAGCTGCAGAAGTGGCAGCGTGGCCAAAGAGAAATCTAGGGATTGTCGAGGGGGTTCTCCCCAGGCAGAGAGGGCACAGAAACTCTTCCCTTTCCTCCCCTGTGCTGCAAAAGCCCGTGAGGAGGGGTTGAAGAGGCTCCCCAGGGCTCCTGATTGGCTTAGGGTGGAGCGAAGGGCATGGCCTGCATGCATACTAGTGACCTGCCTGTATTTGCGAGTTTGGCATTTTGCAAGACCTCTGACATGACCCATTTCTCGCAAATGCAGGGGTATAACTGTATTTACGCATCTGAATTATGAACTTGGTTTTGTGTTAGAATCCCTTATAGCTGTGTAGATACATAGGATGAGTGTAAATATTCAGTCATGTACATTTGTTTTCACTTATGATGTGGGAGTACATCAACTTGTTTCATATTTATCTATAGTTCTTTACACTTTTCCAAATCTCTAATTTTGCCCTTCATTAATTTGAAGACTACCCTTCCCCCACTTCTCTCCCCCAGTTTCAACATAGTGCCCATTCTTTCCTTCAGTGTGCTTTTTCGAGGAATGGTACAGCAAGTTCTAGTTTGAAGTTGCTTGTCTGAATGTCCTATATCTTTTTACATTTACACACACAAAGCCTATTTCAGCCCTGATTATCAGAATAAAATTGTTAATATTAGTATAATAGTATATATATTAAATCCAATTTGATGATCCTGGCCTTGTTTTGGTGGTTTTTTTGGTGGTTCTTTTTGTGATGTGGTGGTGGTTTTTGGTGTTGTCTTTGGTTTTATTACTTTTTTAAGATGTATTAATCTCAAAAAAACTAATTACCCTCCTTATTCAGTGGTCACAGCTGGTGTGCTCACCTAGCCCTGTGTCTGAGGTCTGTCAATAGCTACAAATATCTTCCCCATCATCTCCTTCTCTGAAGATAAGTAGAGAAAGCAGAATTTTCCCCATCAGCAGAAACCTTAAAGTTTATACTGATACCTGAGAGAATGAATTGGTTAAAAAAGTCTGTTAAAGGAGCATATTAGGTGATACTGGCTGGCTTTCCAATTTATGGTTTGGGGTGTGGGCTATGTCACCCTCGTTTTCACAATATTCTTTGTAGAGAAGAACTACAGAAGGCTTCTTCCAATTTAAGCCTCTCAATTTTTAGTATAGTGGCATCCTAAATGTCATGTTTCTAAATGGCACTCTTAAAATTACTGTCACTACAAAATTCTTAATTAATGCAAATGTTCCAACATGAGATCCAAGATTATTTTGCAGCTGAAATATTTTTAGATCTGTTTCTTTCAAACTTTTTTCATGCCTTTTAAAGTGGTCATTTCTAATTTGAGGATGTGAATGCATTCACATTACAATGATCCACTACAGAAATTTGCTGACACTTAAATCATCAGTATGTGGTGCTTTTCAGTTGGTTTAAGTTTTGGTAATATGAAACGGAAACAAATAATTTACAGTCCCTACACAAAATATTGCCTGGTTCTGAGAGGTCTAATAGTTTTAATGAGGGGGTGAAGCGAAGAAAGCTATGCTTCTCATGCTGTGACGTGTCGATACAGAGGCAATTTTGATGATGTCAAGTATTATCTGTTTTGATCAGGTTAACAAGGACAGAATCAACAATTAAACTGAGAAAACATATTTCAGAGCCTCAACTCTTTATCAGCACTTCTTCCTATCTGGTAGCTATCTGGACAGGGGCGCTACCCTCCTTTTCCAGTGAGGAATGAGTGAAGAATCATAAAATCATAGAATGGCTTGGGTTGGAAGGGACCTTAATGTTTGTCTAGTTCCAACACCCGTGCTCCAACCGCCTTCTACACCAGGTTGCACAGAAAGGAGGGGTTATGTAAAGATGAGGGAGTGCAAAAGTATTATCAGAGCTCCAGTGACAGTGGTGTACTATTCTTGCCCAAGGTTAAGTGGAAGTCAGGCTTTAATTCTTTCTGCTATAGTTTAATAAGTTTCTCTGGAGGAAGAGCAACTGCAAATATCAGAGGTATTCAAGCAGTTGTGGTAGGGGATTATTGGCTAAAAATGAAGGGTCCCATTGTTAAATAGTATTGCCCTATTATATAAATTTCTCTTTGTCCTCTCCTTCCTTCCTGTATGCGGTGACTGCAATATTAGTGCTGTACTTTTAATTATCAGAAATCTGAGACTCAATTTGTTAATACATGTAAAATACTATAAAAACTTCAGGTGGAAACTGCTAGATGTGTACCAAGAATCAAATATGTTTTGCTGAACTGTCCACTGATTTTTTTCTCATCCATCCATATATATATATATATGTACACACATATATAGTAGTGTAAGTTAATTAGTTAGTTTTGTAGTCCCCTTCCATGGACAGTAGTATAATTTTCTTTTCTAGTATTTGAAGCACTCAGGATTTAAACCTAACCAAACTCTGTAACCAAAGCCTTTGATAGTAGTAAATTGCTGTTCATTGACTTCGCTGGGTTCTGATCAGGTCCCTTGAGAGATGCATTTATCTAATCATCTGCCATGTGCATAGTATCACAACTGACCATCAAATGGCAAATCACCACTGCTAAATATGTTTATTGGTGCATTTTATTAATAGATTTTATTTATTATTGTTTTTGAGGTAGGAAATTGAGTGTTTTAAAAGCAACAGCTTTTCAAGTATATATGGTTAACCCTGAAGGAACGGATTTCACTATTATTCTGAAATCAAATTAAGATTTCTGGTGGTCTGAAAACTTCATTATTAGGTTATTTTTTTATTTGCTTTTAATCTTAATCTGGATGAAGCCATTAAGATAGAAAATTCCCAGCTCCAGAACTGCTCTTAGTTCAACCAGGAAAACACTTTTCTGGACATCAGCCTGTGCCTCATCCCAGAGTGACAACATTGAGAGAGATAGAGAAATGTTTTCTGCTGCTTCAACAGGTTTCCTGGCTAAATCAGTGGGTGTCCATTAAGCTTTATATATTTTAAATTAAAAAAGAATGGCAAACATTGATGAAATTTTCATCTAAAAAAGTGTCACAGGCTTTTTACTTAATAGTATTTCTGCCCTTCAGTCTCATCACTTGATGTGTAGGATGTACTGTTAGAACTCTACTGTAAAGTGTGCTTTGCAATTGAAAGGGAGAAGCCATGAAGGAGACTGCACTTGGTTGTGTTTACTTAACCTTAAAAGTGTCAGAGTGGACATAGAGAAGTATAAAAAATGTAAATCAAAAATTTCTGAAGAATACCTAATCCTTTAAAAGGAAAACAAAATGCTGATGCCCAAAATTTTGCCGTCTCAAGACTTTGCGAAATTGGATGGTGAGGAAAGTTTCATCCATACAGAAGTACGGCACAACTGCAGAAGTAACCTCTTTGCTAGAACAAAACATGCCAACATGAAAAGTGACATTCCACTAGTAATTTTAATGGATTTACATTAATATGGTCACAGAGGTAGAGTACAGCAAATTCTAAGTCTGGAAATTTTAAAATAAAAAAGTTGCTGCTGAGTGAAAATCACCAAAGCAATCCATAATGGACTTGCAACGTTTAAACAGAATTTGCTCCATGGAGGATATTGAATGCAATATTTCTTGCTAAAATATAATTAATTTAATATTTAATTTATATATGCCTTTTTCCTTGTTTTCCTCTGGGTGTGTATATTTCACAGATTCACAGATTTGCAGAATATTATGAGTTGGAAGGGACATCTAGTCCAACTCACCATCTAACACCCGTACAGAGACCGAAAACACATCCCAGAGCGGTAAACGCAAACCTAGTTCCTTCGCAATTTAGCAGGCCATGCCAAGCCGGAAGGGACTCACAGGACCATCCAGCCCTACACCCCCCAGCTAGACCATGTCACTAAGCTCCTCATCGAGTCTTCTCTTGAACACCTCCAGGGACAGCGACTCCACCACCTCCCTGGGCATTCCAATGTGCAATCACTCTCTCTGTGAAAAACCGCTTCCTAACATTAAGTTTAAACCTCCCCTGGCGTAGCTTGAGGCCGTGCCCTCTCGTTCTGGTGTCGTCAGCCTGAAAGAAGAGGTCCACACCCACCTAGCGGCAGCCTCTCCTCAGGTAGTTGTAAACAGCAATGAGGTCACCTCTAAGCCTCCTCTTCTCCAGGCTGAACAACCCCAGTTCCTGTAGTCGGTCTCCATAGGGCCTGCCCTCCAGTCCCTTCACCATCCTCGTTGCCCTTCTCTGGACCCTCTCAAGCAGCTCAAAGAAAAACAGATGGAAGAATGAAAATGAATAGCTGGGCAGACGGGGATATCCTCATTTTAAGCTTATAAAAAACAAATAGTGATTTTTCAGAAAGTTTTCAAGCACAGACATCTGTGCAACCATTTAAAGAATCAGGTCCTCTGAAGAAAACACTCCCTTCTTCATTCTCTTGTCCTTTCCCACACATCCTAGTAATTATCTGCATCTCGCAGATGTTTTCAGGCATAGAAGGATAATATAGTGGCACAACTAGGGAAAGATAGCATGCCCTATGAGGATCAAATTCTGACATAATAATAGTGAGCTTAGTGTTTGTTGCACTACAGTATAATAAAGTTTTAAATTACTGTTATTTCTACTAAGATTGTTTTGTTCTATGTAGGACATTGATTTCTCTGTTAGGTGAACTGATGATCTATGAAAGCAAAAAAATAAAGCTGGGTTTGAAGGTGAGACAAAAGGAAAAGTCAGTGTTCATTTCACTGAGCATCTTCTAGTCAATCAAAATATTTAGCTAAAGAGGAAGCAGGTTTTCTATGGAAAGGTTGTGAATTTTTTTTACAGTTCTTGATTCTCTGAATACATAGAGTGAATGTGAGATCAGAAAACCTGATCTCTGATGCCGCAGGTTCGGCTTCAAAGTACTTTACAAGCAATCTGAATTGATACCTTTTTCAAAGACCTTCCAGTTTATAATGTAGCTGAAGGGTATTTATGATTGTATTTAATGAAGTTTTACTGATAACGATTTGTTCCTTTTAAATAAAAAATTAGATTTCTATGATCTTTCTTGAAACTCAGAAAACAAACTAAAGCAAAGCCCTGGCTACTCTGTAACCTCAAGTCACAAAAGTGAATGCTTCAGAGATGCTGTTCACTCTACTGTGTGATTTGTGAGACAACTGCAACTTCGTGTTCAGTCTGGATGTACTATAACAATAATTAAATCTCAAAACAACACTGATTAAAGGAAATTGAGACTCTGCTGCCAATGGGCAGCAGCAGGTAATAATATGGCAAGCAAGAATAAATAAATAATGCTAAAAGTAGTTTGAAACAAAAGGCTATCTCCATATCTCAATAGCAGCTCCTTGCAACATGTTGTGAAGGTTTACAGCTTGTGCTTTGTTACATGAGTAGTATTGTATTACTTTCTCTGCACAGGTCAAAGAAGGGCAATACCAGGAGTTACATCTAGTTTTTATCATCTGAAAGGTAAATATAACCGGACCAATGTAATGACATTTGGAAATATTTCCCTAGAAGAAAATGTCTATTAATTTCTACATGAAAAATAATGAGGGTTTTTCTTACTAACTAATCATCTTTTACTATCTGTGGGCTAAAATCAAATATAAAAGTGGTGCAGTCCCATAGTCCCTAACATTCAATATTATTTTAGCCCTAATGCTACCACTTTTGCTGACATTCAACATGAGGAACACCAGTGTGTTTTGCATAATCACAGTACATAGTGATCCTTTAAGCTGGGGATTACTGTAGGTTAGAAACACCTGGTTCTGCATTATCGCTTATGCTGGCGGGGTGGCTGGTTGTTGTACAGCTTTGGTTAGCCTTTGTTGCATAACTGCTCCCAGTGCTAGTGGAATGTAAAGGTCACACTGGAATTAGCCATGCTTTAGTTATGAGTGAGACACAGATACAAGGACATCACTTGTGATTGTTTCCTATTTGTTTTCCACTCGTTTTTCAGGATTCCTTGAAGGTGTTTATTCTGCAAGAACACTTTTGTGAAATACTTTGGTTGATACTATTGTAAAAGTGTTTGTGGTAATTCTACCTGTGGGTCATAGGAGCGGTGACGTATGAATTTAGTGGTTCGTTATGCATGTTAATTCCATATTATTGAAATGGAATCTAGCACAGTGAGAAGCTTATTACATGAGTTAAAAAAAACCAAGAGAAATGGGGAAATTTTTGCCACATATGGTGAATTCCATCTTACACTGAACAAAAATACCTACGGTCTGAATAAAACTCAACATTTTTAGCACTTAGTATTCACATCTATTGCAAGACTGAAAATGTGTAAGACAAATCACATTGTGGTACACAGGGAATTATATTTAAAGCCTATTCAATGCAGTTTCTGAGAACCAGTTAGAGGTACTTTGCCAACTATTCTCTTCTCTCAAATAATAGTTAAAGCTAATCTCTCTAGGTTTCTCTTGGAATAAACAATTGAAAAACTGGTAATTCTCATGCCATTATCAATTCTATGCTACACTTCCTTTAGCATGTTTTACAGTTATGGTTAATTATTGATATTCTCATATCAGCAATTTATAAATTCAGAAGTATTTGCTCAGGTAAAGATGAAAAAAAGGAATTTATGAAGCTGAATCTTTGGGATTGTTTGGCCTGGAGAAGAGGTGGCTTCAGGATGACCTAATTGTGGCCTTCCAGTACCTGAAGGGAGCCTATGAAAAAGATGGTGTGGGACTTTTTACGAGGGTATGTAGTGATTAGACAAGGAGGATCAGCTTCAAACTGAAAGAGGGCAGTTTAGACTAGATATAGGAAAGAATTCTGTACTATGAGTGTGATGAGGCACTGGAACATGTTGCCCAGAGAAATTGTGGATGTCCCTTCCTTGGAAGTGTTCAAGGCCAGACTGGATGGAGCTCTGAGAAACCTGGTCTAGTGGAAAGTGTTCCTGCGCTTGGATGTGAAAGTGGTATGAGGTGATCTTTAAGTCAAACCATTCTATGATTCTGTAATTATTTGGTGTATGCAAGAAGTAGTCTCTGAAATCTAATGTAATACATATACTCATTGCTAGCCTAGCAAAAATTAAGCTTGGGGTTCTGAAATGTTTATGGCCAGCTAAACTATCATTATTTTTTATTGCTATGAGCCTCCACCAAGACGAAGGTGTTTGTTGCATGTCAGGAGGTTGGTGTTAGTATGATGGAAGTGTCCTGGAATTCAGTCTTGAAGTGATGTGCTGGTGGACTGTCCGCTGCATGTGCATTGTACCATGTCCCACTGTGATAGAGGAGTGGAGCAGAGATATAGTTGTGGAGCTGTTGCTGCCTCTGACCTTCTAGAAAGTCTTGCGAGTCTTTAGGATATTGTCAATCAGTTTCTGTACCTCTCCAAATGAATTGTAGTTGACCAAATCCTGTTTTCAGGTAGAACAAGAGGTTATGCATTTGGTTCAGGCTTTCTCAATTTCAGTTGCAGTTCTTTTGTTGAATAAAAATAGCTTTGCAAAAATCCACTTTAGTGCAGTGGTGAGTGTCCCTGTCTCTTATGCAGAAGACTGGACGTTCGATTCCCACCAGAGAGGCAATGGTCCTGTTTAAAAATTGGACTCGATGATCCTTGTGGGTCCCTTACAACTCAGAATAATCTGTGAATCTGTGATGTTTTAACATGTAGGATTTATAATAATTCACTTAAAATGAGGTATATATACTACAGTTCCCAGGAAATCTGCCATTGGGATAGATAAGCTGTATAAGAGGTGGATTTACTCACCATTTCTATAATAGATAATAAAGTTATGAGTCTGGCTTTCTACCCTCTGTGTCGAGTGTGTTTATCAGCATTCTAGCAGTGTCAGAGGAGAGCCTTTAGATATTTCTGGAGCAAAATGGTGAAATGCAGTATTCGTTTTACGCTATGTAGATTGTAACTGTTCTTGCTAAAACTTCTTAACTCTGAGAGAAGATAGACCATGAGGTTGCAAAATCCATAGAATCACAGAATCACAGAATCACAGAATACTATGAGTTGGAAGGGACCCACAAGGATCATCTAGTCCAACTCACCATCTAACACCCGTACAGATCCGAAAGCACATCNTCATACTGAGTTTCCTGTTGATCATTACACCTGAATCCCTCTCCACTTCACTAATCTCAAGCCACTCTTCCCCCCAGCCAATAGTGGTGCATGGGGTTGTTATGTCTGAAGTGAAGAACCCGGCAGAAGTTCAATTAAGGTTGTAATAGTGGATGAAGGTTGTGATGTTATCTAATGACTGTTTCTATTTTTTGCCTTGGTGCTTTTTTCTCTTCCCGTAATTGTATTCCAGCATTGTAATGGTATGAGTACATTTGCAGAGAGATACTTATATTTAATATATTGCCTATTAGGTATTTTGCTTTCCTTTTGGGCAAGAGTCTTAAAAAATGACTGTATTGCTAAAACTCTTCTGATTGACATAAGACATCAGTTTCATTTATATAAAACCATGAAGAAATTTTAATAGGAGTATGGATAAGTCTGCTGAGTGCCACACATGCACACCTTTGTCTGTGATATGATATAACATGGAGTCATAAGCCATAGTACTCTCTTTATTCTAGATGTATATTTTTAATAAGGAAAGCATCTAACAAAATATATTAGTTACTTTGTCTTTAGTGACTGTGAATATATTGAACAAGTTAAAACAATGAGAACTTTCTTAGCATTAACAAAATCTGGAAATTTAATTGGTGATAAAATAAAGATAATTTTTATAGATGTGTTTTTCCACATTACATCAACCATTCTCTTTCTTCCCTTTTCTTAGGTTTTACTGGGACTTAATCATGCTCATAATGATGGTTGGAAACCTTGTCATTATACCAGTTGGAATCACATTCTTCACAGAACAAACAACAACACCATGGATTATTTTCAATGTTGCATCAGACACTGTTTTTCTATTGGACTTGATCATGAATTTTAGAACTGGGACTGTAAATGAAGACAGCTCTGAAATAATACTGGACCCTAAAATCATTAAGATGAATTACTTAAAAAGTTGGTTTGTGGTTGACTTCATCTCATCAATACCAGTGGATTATATCTTTCTCATTGTAGAAAAAGGAATGGATTCAGAGGTTTACAAGACAGCAAGAGCACTTCGTATTGTGAGATTTACAAAAATCCTCAGCCTGTTACGTTTATTACGCCTTTCAAGACTGATTAGATACATACACCAGTGGGAAGAGGTAAGATTTATTTTGTACAACATTGTTCACTAAGACTTTATTTCTCCACAACACTATTCAGATCTCTCTCAAGAGCTGCACAAGAACAAGGATGTAGTGGAGTTTTTACTCACCAGTTGATGTAATTACAAACAGGTGCTAGTAGAGAAGCATTTTTGGAAAAAACAATACAGAGTAATCATCTCTGCTAACGACAGACACCAAAATATGTCTGGGACCATCAGCACAATTAGCATGGATGAACTCCTAGTGAGAATACTAGAAATTTTAACAGCCGCCTGAATCTGCATTGAATTTTGGTGCCTATCACTTAAACTTATTAATACTCTTGTAGTCAAGAGAACTTAAAATACATGTTCATATTTTTCTGTTATAGAAACTGAAATCATTCACCATTAAGTAGATTTTATTGAAGAATGTATATAGCCTGAATATATCAAATACTGGCCTTCTTTATGAAAAATGGGTTGTCCAAATCTTGAGTCATTGCCTTCTAAACTGTCAGCATCGCTGTTTCCAGACATGATTTTGTGCCTCAACTTGGCATGGTGACTTTTCCAGGAAATTACAGCGTTCCCTTATTTGGCATACACATGGCTAGGAAGTGTTTAATGCTTTGGCACATACTGCCATGATTCGGTAATTTTGTTACTTGCCTGTCGCCATTTCTTTATTTCTAAATATCATAATGTGTTTTAAACAGAGGTCCTAAAGCCATGGCAAAAACCCCTGTTTTTCTCTAAACCTTACTTGAACTAAGCATAATGGGAATTATTTGTAGAGCATTATCATGGAAACACTCTTAAAGTTGATTTCCATGCATTTATTTACCTATTTGATAAAGCTTTATTTAATTAAATGAATTTTGAAGGAAGATTTGGTACCATTTCTGGTGCTTTTTCTACTAGTAATCTCCAGTATTGTATGCACTTTCTGACTTCACAGAAACCTAAATGCAGAACTGTCTCACAAATAAAGTCAGATTATGTTTTTAAATGATGCTGGATGATCCTAAGTATCTCAAAGTTTCTCAAAAAGCCCCTGAAATAGGTAGTTACTTTTTGTTACTCTGTTTTGTAAATTATTTGTACTTCTTTTTGCATTTCTGTAAAGTAGTGTAATGATGTTTTTGCACAGAAATAGAGCACTGTAGTTTTGTACTCAATTTAACTAAAGCGAGTGATTAAGCATATTTTGCAGTTGTACCATAAAGCGCTGCTTTTGTATCCTCAGTGCTTTACAGAGAGACAACCTTCTGAAATGTGTCCAATGATGGTATTTTCTGGTAGCTTGACTTATTAGCTTATTAAAGGCCTACTAGGTAGAGAAATTATTCCTTTTTTTTAATCCATTCTGTCAATTGTCAAAAAGAAATCAAGTATGCCAAATAAAAATTAGTTGACTAGGCCACTAAGTGAGACTACAAGTGACTAGACGATATGGTCCAAACCAGAAATAGTTGATGTTTGATCCATTTAATCTTTAGCTAGTATCTGTTTGTTTGGAACTTCGCCTTTGATTCCTCTAGTAAAATTTGTAAAATATGTTCACAGGAGAGCGAAAGAGAATCTAGAGGGTTTTTTTGTTTGGCTGAGGATATTTTTGTTTGACTGAGGATATTTTGCGCCCTCACTAAAGTAGCAAGAAGCTCTTTGTTGGCTTTTGAAAAAAGATTCTCAGTCATACGGAAGAACAGATAGAAGTAAATAGTCTGAATCAGGCTCTGAGAAATGAAATGTGTGCCGGAAAAAAAAAAGAGCTTTTTTGTTTGTTTTTATTTTTATTTAGCATTTTGCAGAGATCAGAAATGAAGGAGGCAATGGATTTTCATATATGGCTTTGGAGAAATGGCATCCTGGCCTGCATTAGGAACAGTGCGGTCAGTAGGTCCAGGGAGGTTGTCCTTCCCCTGTACACGGCGCTGGTCAGACCTCATCTTGAGTACTGTGTGCAGTTCTGGGCTCNTAATGTTTTAAAACAAAACCAAAGAAATCCACTTTAGTACAGAGGTGATTGTCCTCATCTCCCATGCGGGAGACCAGGGTTTCGATTCCCTCCAGGGAGGCAGTGATGCTGTTTAAGAGTTGGGCTCGATGATATTTGTGGGTCCCTTCCAACTCAGAATATTCTGTGAATCTGTAGGCATAACCTTTGCTGACTTGGGAAACAATAGCTGGGTGATCCAGTAGGGGTGGTCAGTGAAACTTTTCTGCTATGTGTTTGCACACGGACAACAGGGAGCAATTGTTAACTAATTTTAATGACACAGAAGTAGAGCCTGTTTGTTTGTAGTTTAAAGGATTTTCTGTAACAGTTTTCACTTAAAGGCTGATGTATTGGTTTTAAATGTGATGCAGATAAATCTGAAATATAGGTATTTGGATCTAGAATAATGAACATTAAGTAAAAAATGTTGAGAGGACAGCCTGCAAACTCATTCTTCATAACGTGCCAAGAGGATACCTCATGGAAAACTGATTGATGAACAGATATGTTATATTTGTTATATGGAAAGGCAGTTATCCCACTAAGATATTTCTGCATCCTCAAAGAAAAAAGGCAGGTTAACATTGTTTGAGCTTTTCCTTTTACGTATTTCATGCCTGAACTTCAGCTGGTCAATATACTGAATTTTAAGATGAGTAGGTAAAAATGGAAAAGATTTTTACATGAAACTAGTGAAACATGGTTCCTTTTCTTTATTTATTTCCACATTATTCAAATCAATCTGCTAATAGCCACATTGAGTAATATTGAGTTAAATAATGTATGTATTGCAGAAACTATCTCCTCATTAAGTATTATTACAGAATAGCTGTAGCCTGTGGTGCAGTGTATATGAAATCTGATTGATATATTCGTATCAGTCTGATGTTACTTGTTTATCCAAATGAATGGCTCAGTGGAATGTAAAGAACCACTTTAAGAAATGGACTGGAGATATATTGTCAAAAAATCATTTACTGGATATGCAAATTCACTCTTTGCTAAAACTGCTTTTGGGCAACAATATGTAATATTCTAGTCCTTTAAAGTCAGATATTGACAAATAGGTTGTATACTTAAACTAGATTATATGCTATAACATGCAGGAAAAAAACCCAATATTGAAATTTTTGATTACAGAAATTATACTATTACAGTAATTTCTGAAAGGGATGATGTTTTGATTTTTTTTTTAAACTTAGGCTCCTAAAAATATTGAACAGGAGGTACTGAACGCAGTTCTTGTTTACTTTAAGTTTTATGGGACTACCTACCTGCAGATCCTTGAATGTTTTACATAGGTTTACATGCAACTAGTAAGTTATCCTTAGCTAAACATGCTAAAGATCAATGAGCAATTAAAAATAAAAGATAAAAACCAGTTGGAAAAAATATATAATTACATGTCAAATAATATACCACTTACATTTGTCTATGATATTAATTTACTGATTCTTTAAAATGAAAATATTTTCCAAAAGCTTCTTAAGACCTGAACTTCAGTAATTCTGCTTGCAGCTATTCTAATCACAGGACAAGACATAGTAAATATGAGTAAATAGAATTGGTTCTTCTAAAGGAGAAGTCTTTCTTTTTCTGAGGCATCTGATTATGTAGAACCAGAACAATTTGTAAAGTGATTTTATGCTTATTGCAAGATATGCCATAAAAGTTTTGTTTTGAAAAAAAAAAATTGTAAAATATGCAAAAATTGTAAATCACATCCATGTCTTATTTTGGTTCAAGTTGTACTGAAATCTCGTTTTCAATTTGCCAAACTTTTTGAGTCTCATAAGCCTATATAAGTGTCGATATCCACTGTAGCTGTTGATAAAGCTCCAGTGTCAAATGAAATGTATTTCTGAGCATATCACACTGACATATCATATTCTAGTTTCGCTGGGTTTTTTTCTGATAATCACAGGAACATTGATTTGGAAAAGCTCATAAATACAAGCTTGCAGGAATTCTAAGTCTTAACTAAAGTGCTTAAAAATTAAACGTGGAAGAGCTTAGCCAAATCATGTCCTGCATGAAAAATTTCAGCTGTTGCTTCTGTGCCACCAACCCTAAATATCACAGACTGCCACTAGGTGTCCTCTCTTGTTGTTCGTTTATTGCCAACAGTGCACGCATCTCCATGATTTTGAACCATTATGTTGCCTAAATTATTGTAAAAATATACTTGTGTTATCCAGACAACTGAAGAAAACTCCTACTTAAGTAGCCTGCTCTTTCCATGGTAGATATATGGAAGACTTTTTTCTCCTGTAAAAAGACCAAACAACTTTTCTTTTCCCTTGAAACCAGGTGAGAATTCAAGGGTTTTTTTATTTCTACTCTTGGTCACTGACTGGGAAATTGTGTGGGAAGGGAGAGATAATAAGTTAGGAGTGTTACTAGGTAGTGTTGGATGAAAACACTTTCCTTTAGTGTTTGGATTAGTAATTTCCTTGTATTTTATTTTAACAGGTCTGAGTCTACAAGACATGGGGATTTCTTGTCAGTGATGGTGTTATGTAGTTTAACTTATTAAATTAATAGCCTTGTGGAAATGGGGGTTGATGTAATGTTTTTGCTTTCTTTTAATTTAATTTTAGTTCCTGTCCTCTAAGGAGATAATTTTAAATATATTTTAAGCCCTATAAAGTTGTGTCAATTAGTCAAGTACTCACATAAGCACACCAGTACAAGTTGATGGCAATTTTGAAGTAAATTAGCTTAAAGTAGGACAATTTTATTGCCTTTTAGAGATATATTGACCAAATATGAGTTTTCTGTCTCCTAAGGAATGAGGGGAGGATTTTTCTTAAGTAACTGTAGGGGAAAGAAGACGCAGGAAAGTCAACCTTTTTTACTGGAACAAAGTCTGTGGATTCTGCCTTTGTATTGATGTCTTCTACCTTCTTCCAATTAAGAAAATGTAGGTAGGAAATAATACCTGTGTCTATAGGAAGAAAACAGAAACACAAGTTTTCCTTTTTTCTCCTTTTGGAAAGTCAGAACTTGGAAAGTTCCTCTTATGTATCAAGTTAGTGAATTTGTGTCCATCTGCATGAGTCTATGTTTGGGGTCACATTTTGTGCATTGAGGAGAAATATGAAATGCCGAAGCTGTTTATCACTTTCCTCTCCACTCTGGAAGAAGTGTTCCCTAGCAGGATTAGGTAAATATGCAAAGAATGAAGAAGTATTCATATTATGTGCATGTGCTTGCATATGCGTGTATAACACAATGGACTTCCATTTATTGCTGGGCTGTATCTCAGATGCCTGTGAGGTTTGCTTGTGAGTTCTTCTTTGTTCTACAGTCTTCCCTATCAGATGATGCTGACTTGGGATGATGGTATGACCAGGCTGTGATCATGTGTCCTTGAAATGTCCTGACCAGCAACACCTCTGGTGTAATCTAGGGGGGGTGGGGGGTGGGGAAGAAACAAACCCATGCTATTTGCTTGTGGTTTGAGTTAAAAAAACCTAAGAGTGCTCCTTGCTCAGCGTAGCTGCGAAAGAAGAACCTTCTAACTGTGTTAGAGCCCTGTTCCACAGAGGGAATGTATTGTCTTTGTGCCAGGGAGTTGTGCGTGCTGTCAGTTTGTTACTGGATAACACTTGCAGTGCTGGTATTCCTCTCTAATTAAATTGGGATGTTGGCTAATGGATAGTCTTGTCTCTGACAGTGAGGTATTTTATCTGCAGATTGTGACTCTACAGAGCCAGAACTTGGACTACTACCCTTTTATTTTTCCTCTGAAAGGTAGACAGTGTAAAGGAAGTTTCTTTGAGAGTGTTGAGGTTGTTGATATTATGTCTTGAAATTATGTCTTGAGGATAATGTAGTTCAAGTTTGCTAAATATACTTCGCATATATTGGTAGAACTGGAGGTAAGTTGCATAACTAAGACAGTAAGATACCTGAATTCTAAAATAAAGTGGTATACAATATAAATGAAAATATAAATAGAAGCATTTTCATAAGATCAAAAATCATTCTCATACAGATATATGAGCCACAGTGCCGTTATTTTTTCTTTTCTATCATGTTATTTAGAAGTCTATTGTCTGTGTTTTGCTAAACAAAGCGCCTAATACAATCTTGAAAAAATTGGTAGTGTTCCAAATGAGAAATTTTAATGGAACTAATTTCATGTAAACCTATTTTTTTTACATGACATTATGCATACTTTAATATTAGACAGGTAAATTATATTCACTTGTACAGTACTTTTGAATATATTTCAAGGAAAATTATTTGTTTGAGAAAACTACGTGTTATAGCAGCTAAATGAAACATCCATGAAACATCACTGACAAAAGACTCAAGCTTTTATTTTTCACTCTTTTAAATAATGTAGAACAGGAGGGAAATGCATACAACCAATGGATGCATTTAAAATGCAATATTATCCATGGTGTCCTAATAATAGTATACTAACTATTGAAAAAGAGCAGCACATTTGTAGAGAAGGCAATTACTGAAATGCAAGTAAGACATTAAGTATTCTGTTTCTTAATTTTCTACTTTATGGTCTAGGTGTAATCACTTTCATAGAAAGAATAATCCATTCCCCTAGACAATAAGTAAGAAGTTCTATGAGTGTAAAGTTTCTTGCTTCATCTTTGTACCCCCTTTTTAAGACTGTGCAAACTGAACTGCCTTTCTTGTATGTCTATGCCAAGAGACTAATTGTGTGGTGATGATGCTTTCCCTGGGAGATAAACCAGGGAAATGTAGAACATAGCCTGAGATAAATTTCCCTGATCTCAGAAGCTGGATGATAACGTTTTCCTCTTTATATAAGTGTGTGCCTGACTTCTGTACTAATGGAGCTGTTCCTGGGAGACTTGGCTGTAGACCCAAGAAGGTGGGTTCACCCTTGCAGTTCACCCTGGCATTTCTAGATAATGCCAGTCAATCAATTCTGAAAATTATCAGAACACTGTCAGCATGTCTTTGTCACTGAATTGTAACACAGGTATTTTAGAAGAATTTTTTTTAATGTCTATTTTTATGTTCACTATTTTAAAGTCATTCTTTGTTTTGCACTTGCTAGAAATTGCACACATTACTTCTTCCTGCAGATGTGTAAAAAAACCCCGCCTCATTCTTCCATCCTAAGCTTTTACACAAGGAGAAAGCCTACTTAGCTTTCACAGGGTAGTGGCTTGATGGATTCACCCCGTGTCAGGCAAGGGAGGAGGTCAAGAGAGGAATGTTCAGTCCTCTTGCTAAACGGAGCTGCTGGATGCTCCCTGTAGCTGAGGAGCCGTCAGAGAAGATGATGATGGCCAAAGATGGGCAGCCTGTAGTCTGGATCATGGTTTACCGTTTGGACAATGTGATACTGCAGAGTCCTTCCCATAGTGAGTGTATGTAGTACAAGCCTCCTTTGGTTCCTGCAGTGATGAGACTGAAAGGGAACATGCGAATGGCATTTTTCAGTTCTTTTCCAATGTATTTTTGCAAATTAAAATAATTTACGAAATTATCAAGGATGACAATTTTAGATTTGTGTTTTGCAGGCTAAGCAAAATCCATGAGGTATGTCTGTATTTTCAGCTTTGTATTAGTGGGGACTAGTACAGAGTAACTTCTAAATTACTCAGCAACAGTAATTGAACTAAAAGATATTCTCACCTTGTTACTAATCCCTTCTAAGATTCTTCTATTCTTTCTTTTGTTTTTCCATAATACCCACAGATCTTTCCAAATAAAGAAGTCAGTCAAATAAACACTTTAGATTTGTGCACAGATTTTCATTGGTTTATTATTCTTTTTATGTAGGTGCCAGGCAAGAAATTGTTAGGGGTGTATTATGTTCATTTTATGCTGTCTTGAAAAGACGTACTTTTAAAATAAATTTTTAAACCACAAATTTGAAACTAAATTGCTGATCTGTGTGGGAAATACTACCCAGTTACCATTTGAAATAGGAGATGTATAACCCACTGTAACAATTATTAATATAATATTTATTGATGTGTCTATTAAGGAGAGCAACAAAGTGTCTTTCCATGGCATCATTACTAATTGAAAGCTGAGGAGCAAATTAGAGAGCAAAAATAAATTAGAAAAAGTGTATGCATCAAAGGTGGATAAGAACTATTTTTGATAAACAGGAGTTTCAGTTTTTAAGTTAAGTAATCATTTATTAAAGGGTAGAGAGATAATTAATTAGATTTCAAATTAATATAATTCTGTGATCTGTTTTGAGGAGAAAATTGTCAGTTGCAGTGAAGAGCTTTTTTAAATAAAAAATTATCCAAACTCACCACTGTATTCTCTCAGTTTTCTTGTGTGGAGAAGAGTGGGCTGGTGAAATTTTGTGAGAGCATTGGCTCTATTATTTCAGAAAGGTCTGAAAGGTAGAAAATGGAGATACCTGGAGAACTTGTTCTGGGCTGTGCTCAGTAGACCATCTGTGCACAGTTGCCTTTATTTGTTTTTCCAGTGTGTCATATGCCTTAGCTCATCTGGGCATTTTATTGGCTAAGATCAGGACTGAATTGATACAGAGTTTGCTGCATGTCAGTAGTGTGAGGATCATGTTGTGATTTTGATCTAATTTGACAACCTTCTGGTACAGTAAGATGCCTGGGACACTGCTTACCCATGTAGGTTTCTGATGTGGCTCCCATTGAGGACAATGAAATATAGTCAGCCCTCTTCCACTTCGCGCCCCCCATATCATGGCTTCACATCTTAGCGGTGTGATTTCTCAGCGATTAAGGAGTCCCCTTTTTGCATCTGCGCATGCGTGACCTGGCACGCATGAATATTCAATTAGGCAGTCATGAATATGCAAATCAACCTGCACAGCCATGGTGGTGGCAGCGGCTCTGCTGCTTCCCCCCCTCCCGGGCATGGCCACGGCAGCTCTGCCCCGTCCCCACCCCCCTGGCACAGCCACCGTGGCAATTGACACACAGCAACACAGTGCCAAAAAGTGCCAAGGAGCCGTCTGAGGGTGCGGGGCAAATTTGCATATTAATGACCTACCATTCTATGTGGAAGTAGGGCTTCGCGGGACACAAATAAGACCACGGTACCGTGGTGTAGGAGACCTGACTGTAGTGTTTAAATAGTTAGTTAGGAAAAAGGGTCTGCTTTGTAAGGATAAAATGGTCCAAATTAACCACTTAGGGAGTACCATGCAACTGTATAAACCTGAGTACGGGAGGTTGATGCAATGAGATGACAATGTAGAAGTGGCTTTACGAGTTGCAAGTTGTGTCTAATGAGTTATTTCTAGCCTGAATCTCAGGGAGTCTATTCCAACTAACAGTGATAGCCCACATGTGTAATACAGGATTTAAATGTAGTTGTGAACTGAAAAGAACGGGGATATAACCTAATTCAGAGATTGTCATTGCTCCTTGCTCCCAAGCAAAAATGAAGGCTGTGCTTGAAGTGCTAATCTCTCCTCACAATACTGCACTGGGAACATACTCCATTTCTCACCATTTTCTCCTTTCTTAACCCAGTCAAGTGCTCTGCCTTAGCCTTTCCATGTGTCTAGACTCACAATACTTTCTTTGTTACATACTATCTTAAAACATCTTGGTTTTTTCCCTGTCCTCTGTCCTTTCAGAACCAAATAGCAACAAACTTAACTATACATCTGCTTTACCTTAGTACAGTGTCTTCTTGTTGCTCTGCCTTTCTTTCCTGTAAATTTTGAAAATTGTTACTGACATGGTACATCAGGAAAGGTATGAT
>WEKX01000541.1:0-13384 GCA_013390025.1 Pitta sordida
GCCGCTGCCCGCGGGGCCGGCAGGACGAGCCCGTCGGTCCCGGGTGCCTCCAGCGCTGCGGGTCACCCCAGCGCCGGCGGCTCCCTGCAAGGAGGGTGTCCCACCCGGGTTCCCCGCTCTGGTGCTGGGGCACAGCCTCGCTGCGTCACTCCACAGCCCAGCGGCTCCCTCTGGGTTGTTGCTTGGCAGCGGTGCCGGAGAGCGGCGTCGGGGACGTGCCGTGGAGCCCCGCGCCCGGGAGACGGGCCCGGGGTGATGGATGGGGGATGACTCAGCTCCCGGCGGGATGCAGGCGGCGAGGGGCTGCGGCATCGGCCCCCCATCCTGCAACCCTGGGCTGGGCTGGAGGAGTGGAGCCCCCTCAGAGCCCTGCCGGGGCCCGGGCTGCCCCACACCCCCTCCTTGGGCACCTCCCCCACTTTTGGGGTGCCGGCTCTGAGCCGGGGGAGTTCTCTGCCCCCACGGGTGTTGGGGGCACCTCCCTTGCTCCACAGCAGATACCCCTGCTGTTCCCCACCACGGCAGCCCTCGAGCCAGCCCTGTCTCACGGGCGTTTCACCTGGGAGCCCCCCTGGCAACCACCTGCTGGTTGCTCCCCATCCACATCCTCTCCCGGCACTGGAGGCCTGGCCGCTGCCTGGTGCACGTGACGCCCCCCAAACCTTTCATTTGCATCCGCTGCAAACACTGCCAGGGCCCGGAAAAACTGGAATGTGGTCAGGGGCAGCTGGCTGGAGCCCTGCACTGGTGACTGGGACGGGGCTGGGGGCAAAGGTCCCGTCCCAAAACAGGGATCAGCCCCAGTGGAGCCCCTGAGTGCTGTGGTGCAGCCTCTACTTGCTTTGGCCCTGGTGTTGTGGTGTCAGTGAGTGCCAGGGCTGGGGGATCCATGTGGGGCTGGNTGCAGCTGGATGCCGGCGCTGTCTGGCTGCCAGCCCCATCCCCTCCCCGGCCTCTCCCTCGCCAGCCCCCCGCCGGCCTCTCCTCCTTCCCCTGCTCCCCCTCCGCGGCCTCTTCCTGCCTTGGCTGCTGCCGCCGGGATCTTGCGGGGCTCAGGTGAAACGGGTCGTGCCCCACGCCGGGGCCCCGCGCACCCCTCGCCCCACGCGTCCCCCTCTGTGCCACGGTGCCAGGCAGGGACCCCGAGCGGGACGCGGTTCCCCCGGTGCACCGCAGTCCTCGGGCACTGCCTCGGCGCGGCGGGAGCAGGTTCATTTCCCGGGCCACATTCCCGCTCCGCCGCCGCCATGCCGGCACGTGTGCGTGCTGCCCGGGGCTGGGGCACGGCACCAGGGTGGGGACAGGCTCTGGGGCACTGGCAGCTGCTCCGGGGCGCGGCGTGGTCCCCAAAGCTGGCAGCTGCTTGCTGCAGAGGGCACCCAGCTCCTGCTGCCAGCCCTTTTTCCCTGGCAGCTTCACAGCTGCCTGCAGGCTCGCGAGGCTGTGGACACGCAGCCCTTCCTGTGTCCCGTGGGGCAGGAGCCCCCAGCCCCACACTCAGGGCTCTGGTGGGGTCACAGCAGTGGGCATGTACCCCCGAGCTGGCCGTGTCGCAGTGGCACAGGACAGGAGGGTCACCCAGTGAAGCCTTCAGTCCAATGGCAGCCAGTGCCACAGCCCAGGCCACTGTCACCCTTCAGTGCCACAGTGCTCCCACCTGGCCAGGCAGGCGCAGTCCCCCTGCCGTGCCCGTGGCGCTGGCGATCCCAGCACCGAGCGGGAGCAGAGCTGTGCCCACCCTCGGGCTGCCCGGCGGCGTAACCGTCCTCTCTGTCTCCGGTTCGCAGGGGGAAGAGGAGCCCGAGGAGAACGCCAGCAAGGAGGAGAAGCAGGAGCCGGGGACGCCCATGAGGAAAGCGGGGCGGCCCGGGCGGAAGCGCAAGCATGCCCAGGTGAGCCAGCGGGCGCGGGGGGCGGCGGGATGTCCCTCCATGGGGCTGGCCTGTGGGAGACCTGGGCTCCCAGTGTGCCAGCCTGGCTGCCCTGCATGCGGGGGCACCCAGACAGGTGGTGTCCTCCCCTGGTCCCCTGAGCTGCCCCCTCCCCGCGGCCCCTGGCGGCACCGTCCTGCTGGGTGCAGCTCCCCTCGAGGGTGGCTGTGCGGTCACTCCCTGCCTGGGGCTGGGAGCCTGGCCCAGCACCCCAGGCCCGTTGGGCACGAGGAGCAGAGCCCCCAGCTCAGCCAGGCCCCCCCGGCCTCCCCGGCTCCTGCGGTGCTCGCCCAGTGTGCCGGGCTGTGGGGTGATGGGGTGCTCGGGGCTTGGGGTATCAGCTGGCTCCAGTGGGGTGATGGGACAGTGCCCCCCAGGCTGGGGACGCTCATGGGGGGCTGACTGGGCTCTCCCAAGCTGTGCTGTGTCGGGGTGCCTTCGGGGAGCCATTGAACGCAGTGTGAGGAGGAGGAGCAGGTTCCTCTGGATGCTGAAGGCCCAGAGGAAGGTGCTCATCATCTGCCAGGCTCAGGCTGTGTCCCCCATCTCCATCTGCACGGGAAGGGACAGAGGGGGTGACAAACAGGGCCTGGGCAATCAGCAGGATGAGGGGGACAAGCAGGGCCAGGGGGAAAGCAGCCCTGAGGCGCCTTCACTACTGGAAGGCTGCAAATCCTTTTTGGAAAAGTTTCTGGCTGCAGAAAGGGTTAATCCTGCACTGGGACGGTTCCAGGTCCACGCTGCCCATCCTGATGGTCCCTGATCCGTGCCACCGTGGTGCCAGGGGCCAGGGAAGCTGGGGCAGTGTCACCTGAGGCGGGTGGGGGTGCTCTGGGGTGCGGGGCCGGGGTGTGCTGGCCGTGGAGCCAGCGGGGCGGGAGGTACGTGCCGGGACGGGGGGAGCTGCAGTGGTGGAAGAACAATGCTGGCACGGGAACAAGTGGGGAACGTCGTCAGGAACAGCCGGAGCCTGGGAGCCAGGAGGGCTCCAGCCGGTGGAGCTGGTGGCCCCTGGAGCCCCCCGGCTCAGTGGAGGAATGGCGGCAGTGCCAGGGCACCGGGCACCTCCTGTGCGGGAGCTGGCGGGGGGGTGCCCATCCCCGTGTGCTCCCACGCACCTGCCCCGTGCCACTGCCGGTGGCTCCCGGTGCCAAGTGAGTGGAGCTGGCAGGGCCGGGCCCGGGCACTGCCAGGAGGCCGGGGAAGTCCCGGCTGGGTGTGAGCTGCTAAAAATACCCTCCCTGTGGAGAGCCCGCTGTGCTGGGGGAGCCAGCGCAGGGTGAGGGGAGCTGGCACACCGTGTGGTGTGGGCACCCGCTCAGAGGGACCCAGGGGACAGGTCATGGCAGGAGGGGCTGAGCACCCGCCTTGCCCCACACCTGGGCAGGGGTGTGAGCTCGGCTGGGGTAGGGGGGACGGGCAGGGGGCTGGCTGGGTGGGGACAGCCCTGTAGGGACAGGTGCTGTGGTGTCAGTGAGCAGCGCCATGCCACGCCGAGCCGTGCCATCCTGAGCTGTGCCAGGCTGTACCGTGCCGTCCTGTGGTGTGCCATGTCATACTGAGCTGTGCAGTGCTGTGCAGTGCCAGGCCATGGCTCCAAGACCAGTGTCCCCGCTGCCAGCTGGGGCCAGTAGGGACACTGTGAGCAGTGCCGTGGGTGGCAGTGGCTCTGCCAGCGCCTTCTTCCTGCACCAGAGTGGGCCTTGCAGGTGTGGGGCTGCCTCTGTGCTCCGCACTGGGGTGGGCACAAGGGTCCCTGAGGGATGTCCCCTGTCGTGCCTCTGCGGGGAGTGTCCCCAGTGTCACTGTGTGTCCCCGGGGTGGCAGGGGGGGCGTGGGGCCGGTCAGACCCGCGGGCTCCCGGCGGAGCAGCCTCCTTGGCAGGGGCCCAGCAGAGGGGAGGGAGCTGGAGAAAGGCAGCGCTTGTTCCCAGGGCCCGGCGGCCGCAGGAAGCGGGTGGGTGGGTGAGCAGGAAGGCTCCTGCCGCTGGACCTCCTCAGGGACAGGGACAGGCGCCGGGGCAGCCGGGGAGGGACGGGCCATGGGTGGGTCCTGGTGTCCCCTTCCCCTGGCCCTGTCTGAGCAGCAGCACTGGGACATGCAGGTGGCACGGAGGGGCCCGGTGAGTTGGGGTCTGCTTCCCACCCTGGTAGCACCAGGTCTGGCCAGGATGGCTGTGGAGGGGCTGGAGGCCTGAGAAGGTGGGTGTTGCATGGGTGGCATGGCACATCATGGCATGGCACGGCACATCATGGCACATCATGGCACGGCACATCATGGCACAGCACATCATGGCACGGCACATCATGGCATGTCATGGGGGCCATGCCAGGGCGTACCGGCCATGGTGCTGAGTGGGCTGTGTGTCCCTGGCCTGGCAGGATGCTGTGCAATGGGCCACTGTACCTGTCCCATCCCAGGGTTAATGTCCCATGTGTCCCCATCCTGGCACAGCTTCCTGGCATTGTCTGNACCCTGGTAGCACCAGGTCTGGCCAGGATGGCTGTGGAGGGGCTGGAGGCCTGAGAAGGTGGGTGTTGCATGGGTGGCATGGCACATCATGGCATGGCATGGCACATCATGGCACGGCACATCATGGCACGGCACATCATGGCATGGCACATCATGGCATGTCATGGGGGCCATGCCAGGGCGTACCGGCCATGGTGCTGAGTGGGCTGTGTGTCCCTGGCCTGGCAAGATGCTGTGCAATGGGCCACTGTACCTGTCCCATCCCAGGGTTAATGTCCCATGTGTCCCCATCCTGGCACAGCTTCCTGGCATTGTCTGACCCCTCGGGGGGGCCGGTGGTGATGGTCAGTCCTGGTGGCGTTTCTGGAGTCCTGCGGCACACAGAGGAGCCGCTCAGGCAGCAGCATCCATGTCAGCTGTGCCCCCTGGGACCCATCCTGCCTGCTCCTGCTGGGCTCAGCACACCCACAGCCTCCCAAAAGCCCTGCAGCCACCCTGAGCCCCACGCAACTGCCCTGAGCCCCCCCAGGCCCCCCAGACCCTGCAGCCGGGCCTGCCAGTAGCCCCTGCACCACCAAATCCAGAGCACATCATCGGCCTCCCCGTTTCCTCCCGGGGAGCCCCACAGCCCCTGCAGTTGTGTTCAGTGCCCAGGATACAGCCCTGAGTGGAGGTGGGAATGGGGCTGGGGACGGCTGGGGTGCCCACAGGCTGCGAGGGGACGGCAGCTGGGACCCCTCGGGGGGAGCTGGGGGTGCTGCTGTGCCAGGGATGGAGGGGCACAGGGGGAAGCAGGTCCCCTCCCGCTGACTGTGGGACCAGCAGGGACATTTCTCTCTGGCATCCATCTTGCTGCCGGTGCTGCTCCCGGGCCTCACGGCAGTGTCCCCACTGCCATCCCCGCTCTGGTGGTGTCCTGCCCTCCCGGGGCTGCAGTGTCCTTGGGCTGGGCACGCCAAGGTCTGGGCTTTGGCTCCTGTCACCCCACGTGTGCCCTTGTTCGTGGCCTGGCACAGCACCTCTGCCCTCCCGATGGCACCGGTGCCCCCTCGGAGGGACTGGTGCAGCAAGGATGAGGAGACACCACCGCCGGTGCTATGGCACATCCTGCGAGGGGTCCCCCCGATCCCCAGCACCCCCCTCGCCAGCCCCTTCTCGTCCCCTCCCTCCCTCCCAGCTCCGGAGGAAGTGACAGTGCCAGCGCCGGGCCGGGGGAGCAGGAAGCGGCCTCGGCGGAGGCGCCTGCGCGGGCGGCGGTGGCCGGGGGTCCGCGCGGCAGCCGGGGGGACACGCCATGGTAAGCGCCACGCAGCCCTCGGGCACACGGGCGAAGGGGGGGCCTGTGACCCGTGGCACCAATCCAGGGAGCCTTGGGGAGCAAAGACACCCCCCCACCCCCCACCACCTGCCACCCCTCTGGAGCGTGTGCCTCGGTGTCCCCTCGCTGGTCCCCTCCCTGGTGGGCAGCGCTGTGAGCACCCCCCTGGCTCATGCCCTGCCTGGTGACAGCACACCACTCCCTCCCTGGCACCCGGCCACCAAGCAGGGCATCCTGGGACCTGTAGTTTGCTGGGCATGGGAAGGAGGGTCCCTGTGGGCATGGCCCTGCCATGCCACCCTGTCACCAGGCTGTGACACCCTGGCACCCAGCCGTGCCACCCTGGTACCCTCCTGTGCTGCGGGGGGACACCAGGAGGGAGCAGCGGTGCCTGTGGGTGTCTGTCCATGGGGTGCTCAGTGCTGGTGCCAGGCGTGACACCAGTTTGGGCATCCCATGGCTGTGGCAGTGTGTGGGGTCTCCAGAGGGGACGGGGACGGTGCATGGGTGGCTCCACAGCGCTGGACTGGCGAGGGCCAGGCCCTGGAGGATGGGTTGTCGTGCCACAGAGGGGTCTGCACCCCTCAGGAGGGCACCAGGTGGGGTGAGAATGGGGCTGCAGGGGCTGGGCCAGCAGTGGTGTCAGAGCCCACCCGGCCAGAGCTGTGCCCACCCTGCCGGGGCTGTGCCGGCGGCAGCAGCTCTGCAGAGCCACAGCAGCACTTTCACTCTCCTTGGCCACGGAAACCGCTGAGCTGGGCTGTGCCTCTCGCTCTGACTCTTGCTCCTGCTGCTGAGCCGTGCTGAGCCGTGCCGAGCTGTGCTGAGCCGTGCCGAGCTGTGTCCTGTCCCATGCTGAGCTGTCCCGTGCTGGGCTGTGCCGTGCCATGGCACTCCCCAGGCTGGCAGCACGGCAGGGTCCCATGATGCCATCCTCGTCTCCTGTGCTCCCTCAGCTCTGTCTGTCCCACAGGACGTGCCGGGGCTGGAGCACCCGGGTGATGGCACTGCCACCCCTGGGGCTCCTGGGTGGGCTCTGTCCTCACTCTGACCCTGCTGTGTCACCGTGCACACTAGGCAGGGACGGCTGCACACACCCTGTCACACGCCCACCCTGTCACACACCTGTCACACACACTTGTCACACAAACACACCTGTCACACATGCACCTGTCACACACCTGTCACACACACCTATCACACACACCTCACACATGCACCTGTCACACACCTGTCACGCACACACACACCTATCACACACACCTGTCACACATGCACCTGTCACACACCTGTCACACACTCCTGCACACGCACACCTCTGTCCCATGTCCCCGTGCCAGAGCGGATGGGCAGCACTCCTCACTGTCCCCTGTCCCCAGTGTGGTGGCACAGGTGCACTGGGCAGGACTGGCAGCGCCAGTGTCCCCTCTGCCAACAGGGGACAGGACAGCTCAGGGACATTGTCCTGAGGGCACCGTGTCACCGAGCCCTGGTCCCAAGGTCCATGGCATGGTGTCCTGGCTCTCAGGGTTCCATGGTGGCTGCTCAGATCCTGAGGGTGTCATGGCAGTGTGTCCTGGAGTTGCCATGACAGTGCATATCCAGGTCCTCCTGCTGTCACCTGCTTCCACCCGGACGCCATGGGGGTCTTGTCCCTCTGCCCATGGCCTGAGGACGCCGTGTCATTCTGCGGTGGTCTGAGGGTGTTGCTGTAGCATGTCCTGGTCCTGAGCAGGCCATGGAGGTGTGTCCAGGTCCTGAGGCTGCCGTGACAGCGTGTTCTGGTCCATGAGGGTGTCACATCTGTGTGTCCTGACTCTGAGAGTGCCGGGGTGGAATGTCCTGGTCCTGTCATTGCTGTGGCGTTTTCCCCTGGGTCCCAGAGGTGCCATGGCAATGATCGTCAGCGTGTCACATCCCTGTGTCCCTGCCCTGATGGTTTCAGGGCCCTGTGTCCTGGCCATGGGAGTGTCACAGCATTGCCCCTTCTCCTGAGGGTGTCACGGCAGTGTCTGCTGCTCCTCAGGGGGCACCATGTCCTGGTCCTGAGGGTTCCTTGGCCGTGTGTCCCGGCCCTGAGGATGACACGACACGGTGTCCTGGTCCCCAGGGTGCTGGGCAGCCCCAGCCCCCCTGTCAGGCAGTGGCAACTGTCACTCCTGGGCTGCAGGAGGTGGAACTTTCTGGACTTTCTTGGACTTTCTGGCATGATGTGCTGTTGTCCCCAGGTTGTCACCGCGTTGTGGAGCTGTCGAGGTGGGGGTGGTGTTATGGGCTGTGGTCCTGGAGATGCTGCTGTGACATCTGTGGTGGGGAGCACGGTCGGGGCAGAGGGATGGGGACAGGGACAGAGTCCACACGGGGCAGCCACCCCAGGGTGTTTCAGGAGCTCCCAGTGGTTGGTGGCTGTTGGGGCACAGGGGTGTGTGAGTGGGGCCGTGCCGTCCCCTGCCAGCACCCACTGCAGCTCCTTCCCCTCCCTCTCGGCAGGTGGAAAGCAGTGACACCCCCAAAGACACCGCGGCCGTCCCCAAGTGCCCCCCGCCCTGCCCCGAGGCCAGTCCCGCCGAGCCGCTGCCCAACGGGGACGTGGAGGGGGACGCCGAGGAGGGCAGCGCCAGCCCCAAGGGCGGCCGGCCCGAGGAGGACGACACCGAGAGCATTCCCGACGGAGAGACGGGCCGGGCGCTGGAGAACGGCCGCTGCACCCCCAAGGAGGGCCTGGATGCCCCGGGCGATGAGGGTGAGCTGGCCCCTTCCGACCCCCAGAAGAAACGTGGGAGGAGGAAACTCCTGGAGGCCACAGAGAAAAGTAAGAGCTCAGTGTGGGGGGCTCCCCAGGGCTCGGCCCCGCGGGGGCTCCGGGCTGGGGGTCGCTGCCACAGGAAGAGGCGCTGAGGCCCCAGTGCCACACGGGATTTGGGGTGGGGGCGGCAGGTCAGAGTCGGGAGCCGGTTCTCATCCCATCACACCCTTCCCAGCGGCGGGAACAGGGATATCAGCCCTCGTCTGCAGTGCCCTGCGGTGCCAGAGTGTCCCTGCCCACCTGTGGGACCACCCTGGTGGGTCCCTGTGTACATGAGACCACCCTGGCACACACGTGCATGGGAGCCCTGCACGTGCTGGGGGTGCAGGGGACATGGGGGGCACAGTCCTGGTGCCAGCTGTGGGGCTGGGAAGCAGGCGGGGTGAGGGGGTTGGCACCTCGCTGGGAGTCACCCCCAGTGCCTGGTTGGGGTGGGCTCCAGGGATCCGTGGCTGTCACTCCCGCAGGGAGGTGCCTGGAGGAGAGCGGGGCGCTCCCAGGGGTGCCCAGGGACAGGGATAGGGGCCACAGGCACCGGCTGGACCCTAAGGGTCCCTCTGGATCTCGGGACACCCTCCTTGGGGTTCCCAGATCTGGTGCTTGGGAACTTCCCGACCCAGATCAGCCGAGACTGACTCCTGGCCCTGCTGAGCCAGGGATGGGGGCAAGGAGGGGCTGGGATGGCTGAGGCAGGCAGGGATGGGGCTGGGATGGCTGAGGCAGGGCTGGGATGGGGCTGGGATGGCTGAGGCAGGCAGGGATGGATGGATGAGCTGCGCTGCAGATGCTGCCGCAGTCACGAGGCGCAGCCGCGGGAGCGCCGCAGCCGGAGCCGGGATCGGGGGGGAGTGGGGAGGGTCTGGGGCCGCGGCCCTGGGGGTGCCGTGGTGGCCGAGGGGAGCTGGGCACTGATGTGGGGGACCATGGGTGGTGTGGATGCCGTTCCCAGCGGTCCCCAGGAGGGACGGAGCGGGGGGTGGGCCGTGACACTGCCGGGAGCTCCCCCCTCCCTCCCGCAGGAGCCATTTCCAGCGCTCCAGCCGTGCCCGTGCCGAGGTTACCGGCGGCACCTGCACCTTCCAGCCCCAGCTCGGCTCCTGCTGGGACCCTCCCCTGCCCCTCCCGGCCGGGCAAGGCTCCCTGAGCGTCCTGTGCCTGGCAGGAGCCGCAGCAAATCCCCGCTTCAGTCGGTGCCCCGGCCAGTCTGACCAGTCCCAGTGGCAGAGGGGACCAGCGTCTCAGGACACAACTGGACCCCTGAGCCGTGTCTGGGTTTCCCCACCCGAGGTCCCTGTGGGCAGCACCGGGAGCACAGGATGCCTGGGCACCCCTGGGGCACACACACACACACACACACACACACGCCAGAAAACTCCTCTCCCCCAGTGTCCCCAGCTGTCCTGCAGTGTCTCCCATTGTCCCTCAGTATCCTGCAGTGTTCCTCAGTGTCCTGCAGTGTCCTCTCTGCTGTCCCCCAGCACCCTCCAGTGTCCCCTGCTGTCCCCCACTG
This sequence comes from Pitta sordida, assembly GCA_013390025.1. Taxonomy (NCBI): domain Eukaryota; kingdom Metazoa; phylum Chordata; class Aves; order Passeriformes; family Pittidae; genus Pitta; species Pitta sordida. The sequence goes on from WEKX01000541.1 coordinate 10,038, forward strand.
TCTCCCAGTGTTCCGCAGTGTCCTGCAGTGTCCTTTGGTGTCCCCCTCTCTGTCCTGCAGTGTCCTTTGCTGTCCCCCTCTCTGTCCTGCAGTGTGCTTTGCTGTCCCCCTCTCTGTCCTGCGGTGTCCTTTGCTGTCCCCCTCTCTGTCCTGCGGTGTCCTTTGCTGTCCCCCTCTCTGTCCTGCGGTGTCCTTTGCTGTCCCCCTCTCTGTCCTGCAGTGTGCTTCATTGTCTCCTCCTGTGCCGCAGTGTCCCACTGTGTCCCTCCCTGCCGGCTGGGGGTGACTGTTGGGGTGTCACACAGGACTGGGGGGGCACCCGTGTGTCTGTGCCGGAGCAGTTGGTGCCCAGCAGCACCAAGGGATGCAGGGAGCGAGTCTTGGGCGGGTGGGAGCCCCCCTTGCACCCCCCAGTACCTCCCCCCTGCTCCCCTAGGCCCTCGGGGTGCCGGTGGTTCACACCCCCCCCCCGAAACGCCCCGGGGTTATTTTTAGCCGCTTTCCTGGCAGCGCCTCGGCAGGAACCTGCGGGGCGGATGTGCCGAGAGCACAGGAAGCAGCGGGGCCGCTTCCCCTGCCTGCCCCGGGGGCGAGGGGGGGTCACTGCCCCGGACCCCCCAAACCCCCGGGGCAGAACCAGCGGCTCCATCCCGGCAGCAGCATCTGCCCGGGAGCAGAGCCCAGGCCCTTGTGTGGCAGCCAGGGGTGCCAGGCCCCGGCACAGGGCAGTGCCCAGGTGGGCTGGGGGGTCCCAGCCCTGCCAGCCCCTCCCCCAGCTCACGGCCGCTCTGTTCTCTGTGCAGGCAAGGACGAGAAGGAGGAAAACAACTTCGACACCCTGAAAATGGAGGCAAGTACAGCCCAGCTGTGCTGGGATCAGATGGCACCAGGATGTGCCAGGCCAGTGACCCCACTGCACATTGAATCCCAGACTGGTTTGGGCTGGGAGAGGCCTTAAAGCTCATCCAGTTCCACCCCCTGCCCTGGGCAGGGACACCCTCCACTGTCCCAGGTGGCTCCAGCCCGGCCTCGGACACTCCCAGGGATCCAGGGGCAGCCACAGCTTCTCTGGGCACCCTGTGCCAGGGCCTGCCCACCCTCCCAGGGAAGGATTTCATCCCAGTATCCAGTCTCTGGGCATCTCTGGTGCACAGGTGGGACAGCGTGTGTGTGTTCACGTGTGCACACGTGTGCCCAGGCAGGCAGTGCCCCCCCAGCCCATCTCCCACAAGCACAAGCAGGTGCCCCCCTCCAGCCCCCCATCACTGTGTCCCCCGTGCTGTCCCCAAGCCCTGCCCTGCTGCTGTGCTGACCCTGCTCTCTGTCCCTGTGTCCCAGGGCTCCCGTGGGCGGCTCCGTGGGGGCCTGGGCTGGGAGTCGAGCCTGCGGCAGCGGCCCATGCAGCGACACACCTTCCAGGCGGGGGACCCCTACTACATCAGCAAGAGGAAGCGGGACGAGTGGCTGGCGCGCTGGAAGCGGGAGGTGAGTGAGGGCCGGGCACCCGACCCCGAGGTGGCCGCTGGGCTCCGAGGCAGCCTTGGTGGCACGGGGCGCTGGGCTGGGGGGTGACCGGGCACGTGAGGGGTGCTCGGCACACCCGGGGTGCTCAGGTGAGAGCCCTGACAGCGTGTCCCTTCATGCCACCACTGTTTATACCCCGAGCACCGTCACCGGCTTTGTGCAAGGACGGGAGAGACTGGCACAACCAGGGAATGCTGCTGGGCCCGGCTGGCAATGCCAGGCCATCCCCAGGGACACAGGGCATGGCTGGCACAGCCGTGGGGTTCTCCTGGGGGCACAGGGCACTGCTGACAGCCGTGGTGTCCCCATGGGACACGGCACAGCTGACACATCCAGTGTCCCCATGGGACAGTGCCCTGTTCATCTCACTGGACTGGAACCCTTTGACACCAGCGAGTTCTCCTTGGCAGAGGTCCCCAAGCTGCAGGGGTCCCCCAACCTCATCAGTCACCTCTGGGACATGTTTCTGGTGGCCCAGTGGCCGAGCACGTCCCCCCCTCCCAGTCCCCAGCCGGTACCAGGGCTGCCCCTGCTGTGCCACCCACCGCCTGTGTCCCAGTTTCAGGACAGTCCCCACTGTCTGGGGGAGTCCCAGCTGGGGTCACTGGTCCTGGAAGACAAATATGGAGATGGAGATGAGGATGGGAACAGATACAGGGATGGCGATGGGACAGGGGATGGGAATGGGGTGAGGCAGACAAATACGGAGATGAGGATGGGATGGAAATGGAGTGGGGATGAGGATGGGGCAGGGGCTGGGAATGGAATGGAATGGAGATGGAATGGAGATGGAGATGAGGATGGGGGTGGGGCAAGGAGCGATTGGAGATGGAGATGAGGATTGGGGATTGGGGATGGGGACGGCAGAGCTGCCGGTGGCCTTAGGGCAGAGATCCTGGGACAATTGTCCAGCGGTGACATCCAGCCGCGTCCCTTAACGACCGGGCGATGGGACATTTCCTGTCGCTGTCCCCCCGCAGGGAGAGCGGCGCTGGTGGGCCCTGCTGAGACTCGGGTTGTGTCCCTGTGTCCTCTGGCCGAGGGTCACGTCCCAGGTCCCTGGAACAGCTTTGCTGCTCTGTTATGGCCGAGGGGGGCTGGAGGGAATGGGATGTCCCTGCTGCCACCTCACTGTCACCCAGGAGGTCACAGGCCTGGCACTGTCTGCCCACTGTCACTGAAGGGGTCCCGGGCCCAGCGATGTCACCCCCCCCAGTTTCCTCGGGGTCACCCAGAGGTGGCACTGGGGCACAGCCATGCTCAGGGTCCCTCGGGGGTCCCTGAGGGTCCCTGGGCAAGGCGGTGGCAGGGCAGGGGGTCCCACTGTCCCCCCGGGTGACACCTCATTGTCCCTCTCTGCACACAAAGGGGCCCTGGGGCCACAGCGCTGTGGGACCCTCTGGGGACAGTGGGGACCCTCGGGGACCCCCAAGGCTGGCGGTGTAGGGCCTGTCCTGGGGCGCAGGGCCCAGTACTGGGCTGAACTGGGGCGATGGGACTGGTGCCAGCCCCAGACCAGTGTCCGTACTGGGCTGAACTGGGACAGCAGAGCCCAGAGCAGGCTGGTAGTGATCTGGATGTGTGCCACTGGGCTGAACTGGGTGATGCAGCCCCAGACCAGTGTCGGTGCTGGGCAGTGCAGCCCCACACCCCTGTCCATGCGGGGCCGGACTGGGCGACGTGACCCCAGCCCGCTGTCCGTACTGGTCCGAACTGGTGCAGAGGGGCCGGTGCGGGCGGGGAGCCCCCTCCCGTCCCCAGCTGGTGGCCCTGGGGACACTGGTGCGGGGGGCGGGGGCGGCTCCCGCCGTGCGGGGCGAGGC
>WEKX01000549.1:2949-15786 GCA_013390025.1 Pitta sordida
ACAAGACTGTGCAAGCAATTCATCTGTCCAAATACGAGAACTTTGTATCTAAAACGCAGGTAACCTGGCTGTCTGGGAAACCAGATCCTGTAACGCAGTTAAAAAGTTTCTAGCTGACCATGATTTCATGATGACGAAACACACAATGCAAGACCTGAACAACCCTGTTTTAAACTGCAAACTGAAAAAAAAGCCAAATATATTATTCTCAGGTGGCAGTTTAGCACCCTGTGTATTTTTCAATAGACTGTTGGAGCCAATGACAGATCCAAAGGAACAAATCAATTCAAATGGAAGATCTTTTTTGGCAGCTGTAGCTATTTGAAGAGGCAAGAAGGGATTGGAGGTTCTCTGGACTCCATAAAGGATTTGTAGTCTAGTTTCTGTCTTTGTAAGAGACTCTTCATTTGGAAATACAGCTTAATGTCAGTATGCATGTCAAGCAGTGCTCCTTGTCATCTGCTATTAATTTGAAAAATGGGAAAGGTTGCTATGAGTAAACAATATCTTGACCTCTAAATGACATGATAGAAAATCTCCCAACAGAAATGTTGTTAAATCAAGTCTGAAAGCCTACTAGTAGTTTTGATCAGGGGAAGAAAATGAATAATGTATTGCATAATGTCATATTCAGGAGGGAAAAAAGTACCACACTTTTGCTACAATCTCAAGGTTGTTTCTTAGGTCCACACCTATTTCTTTGGTTCTTATTCCAAGAAAATATTTTTCATGTGCTAATTCTTAAGTCATCAAATTTGGAACTTCTTAATTTTCTATGTTCAAATCATCACCAAATACCTTTGGACCTTCCGAGGATATCAGGAACACAACGAGGAGAGAAATGGGATCAATGTTGTTAGAATTCATCTGAATGTGCCTTCTGACAAAGGTACAACAAAAGATAAAAGAGAACCTCATATGAAGGATTTCTGAAATCTGTTTTAAGGAAATAGATGTATTAGATTCATCATAAAATATTTCCTCACAATTGTTGAGAAAAGCTCTGGAACTGGATTAATTGGCACTTGTAGAGCTCAGATTGCCAGAAAGGAGAGTGAGTGTACTGTCAAGGATTTGCTATCACACAGAAGATCTTTGATAAAAGAAGTGGAAGATGTTCCAGCAGAAGAGACATGGGACCTGTCTATTCTTCATTGGGAAGAATTGGAGGCAGAATTTGCTGCCTTTTTTTTTTTCATAGAAAACGTCCTTGTAAAGGCTATTTTGCATCTCAGAATCCAATAATTAGGAAAAGCTTTTCACCTGTTCCTTTTATTGTTAGTAGTTGCATGGACGAAGCTGTAGATATGGTCAGCTGATGCCTGTTTGAGAGGAATGGACAGAAAGATTTTAGAAGCTGAATTTTACATACAGGATTTTCTTAGTTTGGTGAGCTCCAGGCTTTATACTATGGTAGTAGTATGTCCCCACTTAGCCCCAGTCAGCACCTTAACAATTCAACTTATTTAGAATGAAGTGTTGTCATTGATTTGAGTCAGTGGAATTGAAGTGAATTTCTTTTAAAAGTTATTTCCCTGTTGCAAGAAAAGTAAAGCTTTAATGCTCTAAAAGAGTATAACGATAAAATATAAATACATATGATCTTTAAATTTAATAATATGCAATAAAGTTTTTCATTCTTGATGAAAAGCAGTTGGCTTTATGCCTGTAATTTTTGTGGATGTTAGGAGGACTACTTAAATAGTTTGTCTTAGAGTAAAATTATTAATTAGGACTAATAATGACTTAGTCGTCATTAGTACAGTATGTGTAGAATAGATCTGTAATTTACTTATTATCCAATTGTCACAAAACACATGCATTTATTTTTAAATAGCAGTAGTTGATTTAAGAAATTACTAAATCAAATTGGCTTGACTTACATTTTTAGAAGTACTCTGACATCAGCTTATATCTTAAAAATATACATAATGTAAATCAAACAGATTGTCCAATTAAGTTCTATAGTCTCCTAATGTATAAAATTACACTTAGGTAGTGTTATGCAGTGGCCCCATTTTTTATTCTCATATGTATCTCAGAGTTTCTGTTACCAACATCAGTTTCTCTCCCCCTCTCTCTCCCTGTCCTCTGGCTTTTGCATGCGCTATGTGTTTGGCTAAAAGCGTAATGAAGGAAACTTATTGATCTCCTTCTTGGAAGGATAGTGGATACAAAATGTTTACTGCAGTGCTATTCCCTGCTTTCTAAACAAAGTTTTTCAAAGAGGAGGAACACTCAGGTCTGTAGCTTATCTTTTTATTTAGCCTCATGGAGTGGTGAGAACATGGTTTCTTTTATTGTGGAAGAGCTGCAAAATATTATATTAATTTTCTCTCCCACAAAATATATTACTTCCGTGAAAATACTTTTGTAGTATCTATTAGCTGCATACCGATTGATGCGATTTGATTGTATACTTAACAGAGTTAATAAAACAACTGAGACTTATGTTGTCGTAACAGAGAGTAACAAGTACAGAGAGTTAAGTAGCAGTAGTCAGAGAACAGCATCCTGCAACAGGTAGTTGACTTCAGAAGACAGTTCAGAGACCATATGAAGATTTTTAAGTGCTCTAAGTTAAAGCATTTTATATAGTATACATTACAAAATGTAGATAACTGAATCTTGTTCTGTAGAACTAAAGCCAGGGAAGAGACTGCTTCTCCTACTTAGGCTGATTTGAATAGAAGTCAGTGCTGAAAGACCAGGAACTGCAACTCTGACTTTCAGATGTTTACCACCAGCAATAGAACCTAGAATCAGTTTCAGGTACAGTATGTTAAGTTCACAGTTGATATCTTTTATAAATCTGCTCTACATAGCACAAATGAAGTAAATGTAAGCAGTTCCCCTGTTCTCGTCTCCGATTTCATGCAGACGTCCAGCAGATAGGGAATTCGGATCGTTACAGCTGACGGAAATACACTGAGCCAGTGAACAAAACCTGCTTCATTAAATTGAGATTGCCTATCTTGTTGCCTTAGGAACACTGTGTATTTTGTAGACATGCTCTTTGAAATTTGAAATAATGTTTTTCCAAGAAATGAATGAACACAACAGAGCCAACAAGGATCAACTAAACATTTCTGTTTTGTCCAAGTATGTTGGAGCTATCTAGTACTTTTTTGAGTACTTTGTTTTCTAGTACTTTCATATTTTGCTGTGGTTTTAGTTTGGGGGGATTTGCTGATTTTTTTGCAGTTGCTAATAGAACAAGGAGTTTTTAAGGTCAGAGCTTTCTCTTTGGCAGTTGGTATTTAAAGGATTGCATTTTGCTTTGCTGATAGTACCACCTTACTTTAGGATTAAGAAAAACTACTTAATTAAAATTCTTACTTTTAGAGAAATACAGTTTCCAAGTGTACATGAAAATGAAAAAAATATGAAAAAATAGTGATCTGCATTCCTTGTTCATATAAAACAGTTTTGCTGGCTCTATCTTCATTTATTATATTAGAAGTAATTTAAGGTTAGGACTACGAAATACCTTCCCTAGCATTCTCTGCTAGACAAGAATAGAGTAAGGCAAAACTTCCAAGTTACATCAGGAAAGCGAGTATGCTATTGCAATACCTTTTATTAATAACATCTTATATAATCTTTTTTTTTAAAGAAATGCTGCTGAATTTGCACTTTAAATACTATTTATCTTTGTTTACCCATTGCTAAATCTCCTAATCAGCTGCACTATTAATTCAACATTCAAAGTAGAAGCAAAAATTTACTTAACCCTACAACATTTCTGTGCATGGGACTTACTTTATGACTTCTGGCAAATAAAATCATCCTTTCATATTAACATTTTAAACATTCTATTTTGTTCTCTACTAGTAAGTTCAATTCAAGCACCAAGTTCATTTAATATTTGGGACAGTGGTAAAAGAAGAGGTTATGAATGGCATGTCATTTCATGTTACAGATTTAGGCTTATCTATTCAACTTAACAAAACTGTAACACTTTTTATTGATTTTCATTATGGTAAAATGCTTTCCAGGTCTGCATTTATCAGAGAAGAAAAAATAACATTTAAAGTGTCTGTTAGGAAGCATAGTCACTAAGAGGTTGAATGATAAAATCACAGCTCTTTTCCAGATAATGTAATATGTATCTCTATATTCTAAAAAACACATACATAATTCAGAATTAATTTCCATCCTTCTCCATTTGGGACTTTAAAGTTTCTTACTTTTGGTTTCAAGACAGATCTTTATATTTCAATTTTTAATGAATTCTTCCCCTTGCTTCTGGTACCAAAAACCAGGGAGACATTTCATCCTGCTAGACATGTGCAATCCTTTATGAAACAAATTAGACCAAACCAGAGAGCTATGAATGTCATTTTCATTTTGACTGATTATAACTTAAACTCCTTTGCATTTTCCAAAGTGAGTCATATCATTATTTCACTATAAATACATCAATTTAAGCACAGGGGGTTTTACCATTTTCTTGTGCTATACCATACTTTGGACTGTACGGTAATAAAATTGGCTTGATTAGATATAACTGTGAAATTTCTTTTCTAGACAACCACTGTTTTCTTTTTAAATCCAGTATTAATCTGTTCACTAGCAAACAGTGTTTAGAATTTATTTGTTTGCTACTTAAATCAGCTTGTTTGAGAAACTATATATTATTTTGCATTGTTACACTAGTAATAACACTTAATGGAACTGTTCTCTAGGTTCAGCTCCCAGAGCAACCTAACTCTTCAAAGTCAGCTTCAGTAATAGAATCCATGGAAAAATCAGTCTAGAGTCTGAAATAGCAAAGTTTCTATTCCATTATTGTTATGGCTTTAGGAGTAATCTCTGATGTAACATGCTATGCATGTGATGCAATTTACACGTATTTCTAGTGGGAAATGTCTGTTTTAATACATGGAAATCAAATTAGATTGTCATGGTTTGACATGACAGCAGTGTCAGTATCAGTAATGCATAGTTCAAATGTCAGCAGGTTCCCATCAGTACTTCCTACATTTTCCTTTTTTTCCAGTTTTTCAAATGCAGTTTTTTAACATGGAAACAACTTCTTCATTTTAGCTAAGCTTAGTATTTTTATTTGAGCTAGGAGCATCAAATTTGAGGGGCTTCAAGTACAAGAGCCTGTAAGTGTAGAAGACCCTTACCTTTTGAGGAGGTTCAGGGCTAATTTCTCTTTGGAAGTTTCTCCTGTCCAGAAGAGACATCTTTCCCAGAGGCAGTTAAATGTTTTTCTGCCACTGCATTCCAGAGAAGCTCTCCCTGCCACGGGAAAAAGATAAAATCCTTGCAGATTTGGTTGAAGGCCCCCACACAACAGGTGGGGCTGGGGATGATAAAAACCCAGAGAAGAACAGGATTGTGTTTTTTTCCCCAAGGCCCAGCGTTTTTAACACTTTTAGATCTAATGTTCTTTAGGGTTTTTTAGTGTTCTCACCTTTGGAAATAAATTTTCCTAAATCCTCCCACTCCTGGCATTTTTGGGGGATACCTGCATTACCTTTCCTTCACAGGGAATGATGACACTTGTATACTTCCAAGTATAAAAATGAATAAAGCTTTTTTCAGTTAAGATTCAAACAAGTGTACAAATGTACAAGGCTGAGGTTTTGGCATTTTTATACATCAGTGGCTATAACATATACCATGTATAAGATTATCACTTCTTGGGTTTGATAGTTTTAGCTCTTGTACTTGAAGCCGTTCAAATCTGATGCTCCTAGCCCGGAGAAAAATCTTAAACTTAACTAAAATAATTGCTTTGGAGTTAGGCTAATGCAGAAATTCTGATCATACCACATGGAGAAGCATGTTTTGTTCCTGCTCATACAGTCACAAAAGTAGTCTAACCATTTGCTTTAGAAAGATAATAACTAAAGTTCTAATAACTAAACATCAATGGCAAAAAAGGAAAATTGACTTCAAAGATGCTTTTGAGATGTAAGAAATTGGGTGATGGCCTTCTATTGAATCTTTGGACCTGAAGATTAACTGCTCACTTGATTGGTGGTTCTTGAAAGCTCAGAGTCACAGAACAGTTTATAAGTTTTGATTTTTTTTTCCTATTTTTCTGTTCCTTTTTTCATATTCCTTTAACATAGGAATGCAAGGAGTGTTGCCTATGTGGTCAGCTTCCAGGAAAATAAAATTGTAATCATGAAATATGGGTTGTAAGCTTTTTACGAGTTTGAGTCAGACTCCTTCAAATGTCAGTGGAGAAAGATGATTTTTCACTCCAAAGAGCTTGAATCAAAGGGATGGAGGCCCATAGACCTAAGAGCAGTTAAGAGCAAAAGCAGTAATGGTAAAAATTCCAAGCAGGCTTCTGCCCCTTCCTCACCAATATTTATTCAAATATTGACAAGAACTAGATATTAAGAGAACTGAACTGTGTTTCACAGCAGCAGCAGCTGGGGTGAATGGTGGCTGCAGCTCCCCTGCTGCTGGTACAGGAGGTGCAGGGCCTGAATGAGTACCAAGGAAGCCCATATCACATTTTCTGTCTGCATATTAATACTGACTTCACTTTTCTTGCTGGAAAATTTTCCTGGACCATTTTCATAGGTACTTATTTTCTGTGTGTCCTTCTTCAGTGTAACGTTCATGTCAGACCACAGCCAGCAAGGTGTGCTCACAGCTTAGAAAGCCAAACATTTCCTTTATCAAAAGCAGTGTGGACAGCAGTTTGAGGGAGAGGATTCTGCTCTTCTGCTCCTCTCTGGTGAGACTGTGGAGTGAGTCTCTGTAGTGAGACTGTGGTGAGACTGGAGTACTGTGTCCAGGTCTAGAGTCCTCTGCATAGGAAGGACAATGACCTATTGGAAAGGATCCAGAGGAGGGCCGTGAGAAGAGGGCTAGAGCACCTCTCCTGTGAATACAGGCTGAGAACACTAGGGTTATTTAGCCTGGACAAGAGAAGGCTTCAAGGAGATCTCATTGCAGCCTTTCAGAACCTAAAGGAGGCTACAAGGCTTGAGATGAACTTTTTACAAGGGTTTGTATTTATAGGACAAGGTGGAATGCCTTTAAATGAAAGAGGGTAGGTTTAGATTAGGTATTAGGAAGAAACTACTGTGAGGGTGGTGAGGCACTGGAACAGGTTGCCTGGAGAAGTTGTGGGCTCTCCATCCCTGTAAGTGTTCAAGACAGGCTGGATGGGACTTGAACAACCTGGTCTAGTGGAAGGTTCCCTTCCCATGGCAGGGGCATTGGAACTAGATGATCTTAAAGATCACTTCCAATGAAAACCATTCTATGATTCTGTGCTGAGCATTCCAAATGCAGTAGAAATAAATTATAGCTGAGGATATAATATCTGTAATCTAGCTGGATTGTTGTGTAGGTTTGTCAAGTTAAATTTAGTCTACATGTCTCTGGGTCTCAGTTTCCCATTTGTAAAATCAAGTCATGCCTCTCTTTCACAAAGATTTTGTAAAAATAAATTCCTTCATGTGTACTACAGTATTTCATATTGCAGAACAGAGCACAACAGAGGAGTCTATAAAGATTTAAATAATTTCCCATACAGAAGATGGTTTGGACAATGTTTAGTAAGTAAAACGTAGTCTTTGAGCTGGAAGATAAAAATGAAATTATCTTGTCTTATCAGAAGCTCTGCTGAAAATAATTGTGATGAAATCACAATGCCTATTTGTCAAAGGAAAAATAAGAGTTGCATATGTATTGTCAATCTATCCTAAATGCTGTTTCGCTTAAACTTACCAATTTTGTTTGACTATATTTGAATGAAGAATTTATTTCAAAATGACCCTCAGGTCATGCAATTCAAGTTTCCACTTATTTGCAGTATTGGGGATATTTCATTGTTTTAATGCTGCATTGAAATTGGCTATTGCTAGATCAAGAAACAGAGATGTGAAACTAGCTGAAATTTCACTGAAAAGCAAAATACTTGTAATAGAAGTGAAACTTTCTAAAATGTCAACCTTATTGGTATATGTCAAGAGTTAGAGAGTGATTTATGGTGTGCTTGAAGACAAGAATTTCTATACATCTCTTACATATCTGGTTGACATCTGATTGACAACAGCTTTAAAAGCTGGTTAACATGGAATGGGCAAGAATTTTTAAGTCTTAATACTGCTCAGATAGGATGTAACTCAGACATCTAACACGTGCTTGTAAGGGTATGTGATTTGTCAGTCAAATTGCCAGGGTGAGAAATTGTATGAAAATAGCCAAATAAATACCATCTCTATGGCAAACAACAAAGATAACAGGAATTTCTTTCACTTGTACCTCTAAGGAAATACTACGTATTCTCTTTGCCTTTATTTACAATATCTACTTCTCAAAATGGAGAATATTTCCAAGGCATTTGCGAGCTCTTTAAGATTTTCATTCAAACAAATAAAAGGTCTTGTTCATAGCTAATAATGAGTAGTAGAACTTTTGATTCTTCCAAGTGCAGTGTTCCTAGAGATTCCTTGTGTCTTACAAATCCCACTTGAATTTTGATAGCACAGGTTAGAAATACCCTTTGGAGTTTGTCAGCAAATGTGGCAAAAAATAAATCAAGTTTTGACTTGATTGAGTACGGGCTTTAGCCTATGGAGGTTGCATGACCTCTTCATATTTGGATATTTTCATTAATGCAGCTTCTCTGAACAAAATCAGGACGATCTTGAGTAAGCTCTGGACACAGAATTCAGCTCATTTTTTTGGTCAGACAAATGTAAACATTTCATGAAAATTACTCTGAAGGAAAGAAATCCCTCTTTACCTGTTTTTATTCCCAGCTATCAAGTTTCTAGTAGCTCGTTTGCTTTCCCACTAGCTTACTGACTAGTAGTTTGCTATTTTGTCTCCTTTTTTTGTTGTGTGTATCATAGTTCTTCCTGTTTTCTCATTCAGCGAGATGTTCAGCTTGCAATTTTAGTTGTTGTGTAAGATTTCTAGCAATAAACATTTTGATTTTGCCCTTCCAAGACAAGGTCCATTTCCGTTGAGAGATGACTAATCCCAGAAAACTGCCCTTTGCCTTTTCATTCCATATTGTTCTAAATAATAGATAATACCTTTCTTTTATACTGCTCCTGTAAAAGGAACCAATTCAACCCTCATGTTTCTATGGTGTATTCATCAATCCGCTTCCACCATCCTGTTTGAACAGTAGTTAGGATGACTCATGATCTGACCATAAAATTCCATATATGTGTTCATAGTCTACTGGGAAACAATTATGAAAATCACATAAATCTGTATGTAAAGTGTAGGTGACTAGAAAAAAACTCAGAAAAAAGGACTCAGTAATACATAGATGGAGAGGGGACAGCATATGCAAAATTTGAAGATGACTTTGTTCAATGTCCAGTAACCCTTAATAAAGCATAACACTTAATGAGTGGTAAAAATCTGCTTCTAAAATGATTTTGGCTTCAAATGACTTTTTGCTTATCTTTTCCCTCTGGCTCCAAATTAGTGATTCTGGAATACATACTACATTATTCAAATTTAAATTTTGGTGAGGTGAATCCCACCATCAGAGCTGCTTATTTTTAAAATTGTGTTAATGAGTAATGTCTGCTGCTGTTAAATTCCTTGTGCTCACTTTTCTTTCCCTTTCAGAGGTGATCTTAGTATAACAAGAAAAAATTGTTCTGTTGCTTTGAACTGGCTTTAGTCCTAATTTAGATGGCAATAAAGCATTCTCGTAAGACCTTGAGTGTTCAGCTCAGTGTAAAAGTGCTGTTTAAATAAGATTTAATTCCTGAAATAGGAAGATTGCATGTTTTCTGAAGTACACAATTCCAGACACATTTGGCGAGGGGGCAGGGGGGGTTTTGGAACTAGGTCCCTTCCAACCCAAGCCATTCCTGGGATGTTTTTTTTGACAATTTCATTATTACATTTCTTATTAATTCCATTGAAGCAATTATCTCTTTTCTTCAGGTAGATTTAAAACATTTTTTAATGAAACCAACCAATGTATTTAATTGCATTTTTTATTTACTCCTAGTTTAATTTTAGAGATATTGCTTGGAACAACAGACCAAAATCAATTTTTTAAAGTACATATTATCACACCGGTAGGAAGACATTATTATTCATGGTTTAGTTTTCTATTTTGTGTTTATTTAGAGACACTGAATAATGTATGTTGCATTTTAGGATAAAAATACTGTGCGAACCCTTACAGTTACAAATCAGATCACATGTGATTTCAAATCTATTTAAAGCAGGCAAATATTTCAGAAACCATTCAAATTGCAGGTGCCATTGTACGTGGTACAGAACCTAGATCATGTAATTACTAATAAATCACATGCAGAAAAAAACCCAGCAGCATTACATTTGCCTACATCATAGAGAAAAAAGTTGTCATAAAACTTATGAAGAGTCAAGGAAAGGTTCTATGAGTTATGCACGTTCTTACCAGCAGGAAGTGTAGCGGCTGCAACAGCTCATAAACAGGCCTGCGTGGTGTTCGTGAGAGGAGTAGAGTTCTTAAACTTAACAGCTGCTCTGCTTTGCTTACCTTGCTTCCTTCATTACAGCTTGGCGAACTCATTCCCTTTGCTGAACCTTGGTCCTCTGTGTATGTTTGGGTTTCTGCTGGTGGTTCCACATTCTGCATGCTTTCCTCAAAGTGGAGCAATGTGCTTTCCCATAAATGCTAGAGGTTATGGGTCAGCCTCCTACAGGCTCTGTGTTCCTGAGAAATGGGCATTTCTGTGGGTGATAACTCATATTTGGATGTAATTGTTCTGAATTGTTCTTTATGTTGTAATATTGAGTTGAAATGTACACCTGTAAGAGTTAGCTTTTCATATTGGGCTGGAAACCCTTCATCTTTGTGTAGCAATTTGTTTTATTATAACCAATGGCTTTTAATTGTACCTCCCATAATGAAGAGCTGACTTAATACTCTGTGCTAATCTTGTTATGACTTTAAAAAGGTAAGTAAATTCTCTAACAATTCCTAACAGTCATGGTAAAGTGTTAAAGGGTTTCTCAGTTTTCTTTTTTCATTACTTTTCACATGAATTTTTCACTTGTAGCATGACATTTTCTTGGTGTCTTTTTCAATTTTTCTTGTAAAAGATCTTGTTGTGGACTGATTTTTATTTGCAGCAAAACATATCTTGTAAATTTAAATTAATCCAATTAGTGTAGTCATTTGTTTTTCAGATCAATCATGACTGATAGATAGAAGTTGTCAGCAGAAGTCTTTGTTTTACCATTCTCTTAATTTATTTTTAAGTACTTTATTTCACATTCTGTTTATTACTCAGCCTGTGGGAGAAAGCTTACTCTGCATTCCGCATGGTGAAGTTATATCTTCAAGAACATAAAGTCCCGTTTGCTTAAAAAACAGAGTAATGTGAACTGAATGCTTTGGGTTTGATTACGTTCTGTCTGAACTGTGCAGGAGCATGGTACTGGCTGGTAGCCCAGTGTGTCTTCTGCAAAGTAGATTGTGAGCAAAGAGGCTACAGAAGGGACAAACAATAAATCTATACTTTCCCTGTGAAAGGAAAGACAGCCATAGGTTTTTATTTCTGTAACTATCTGTGAATTAGAAGAATTATAGTAAATGCTACTACTACTTAGTCTGCCCAATCAGTCATGGTACTATATGCAATGTGATATGGATTCTTCACTTAACAATAGCTGTGAAAAGAATACAGATTTTTTGTAAATGTCACAAATAACAAAGTAGTAAAACCTACAAATAAAGAATATGATAAAAGGCACTTAAAGCACATAACCCCATTTATAGAAAGCTCCATTGCTGCAAAAACTGTATGTGTTAGGTGGGTTTTATTCAAAATCATTTTACCAGAGTTTGTATTAAAAATAGCATTTAGGATAAGAGTGTGCAATTCATATTAAACGGAAGTATTATGTAATGACTAATTTTGATGTCAGTTATGTTAAAACATGGTTTGTATTCTGCAGCTGTGAGCATAGGTTGGGAAACGATCAAGTCTAGCTGATCAAGCCTTTTATTTTATTATCATGGATTCCTCTTCCACAGCTGCTTTTAAAATTTGTGGGAAGCAAATTATTTCTCATACTGCATATGTTGTCCATCAGGTGAGTGATAATATGGAAACTGTAGGCTGGGTGTAAGAAATCAAAAAGTAAATATAAAGTCCTCTGTGTGCACAGAAAAAAAATGACCTGTAAGAGGCTGTGTGTGAAGCCGGCTGTCTTTTGTTACCATTGTCATTTGGACATTGTAAGAGCAAAACTTTGTCAGCACGTTTTTTATATTAGAAGATTTGATCTGCAAATCTCAGCTGCTCTGTTCATTATAAATCTCTTGTTTTTGTCCATACACTAGCTCCACTATAGGTTGGAAGGGCTTAAAGATGAACTGAGGAGGAATAGAGGCTACAACTCGAGAGTAACTATTACTGCTCAAAGGAGCTGTTTTCCATTCGCAAACATTGCTTTGCGCTATGGGTTTGGGCTCCTTCTGTTCCTCCACTTTGTTGAAGACTCTCTCTTGACTTCCATTTTACTTCTTTAGCACTGTCTTTGTCTGCTAACATTTTTCCTCCTTCTCTAGTAGCTTTTATCTGTGTCCTTTGGATCACACATTTTACTTAGTTTGTTTTAGTAGATTGTTTCAAATGTTTGTTTTGTATTTTTGGTTTTTTGCCTTTTTCTTTAGGACTGTGTTATCTCACTGAGTTTCATTCCACAGTTTGCTGAATTGCTTGGTTATTTTGCAGCAGGCCCCTTCTTCATTTTCTCTTTTCATGTGTTTTTCAGTGAGAAATAAGAGAGCCTCTTCCATTTTAAACAATAGTCTTACACACATAGACCCATGTCTCCTTTTGCACACACCATCTTCTGCCTTGCCACACCCATCCTGCT
>WEKX01000552.1:0-10703 GCA_013390025.1 Pitta sordida
TTGTCACCCTTCTCTGGACACTCTCAAAACAGTTCAACATCTTTCTTGAACTGGAGAGCCCAGAACTGTGCACAGTACTCAAGATGCGGTCTGACCAGAGCTGAGTACAGGGGAAGAATAAGTTCCCTAGTCCGACTGCCCACACTGTTCCTGATCCAGGCCAGGATGCCATTGCTACCATTTTTTGAAGAGAGGTTTTCCTATGTCTAGTTTGCAGGTACATTAGTAACCCCTGTGTGTTTGCAGCTAACTCCACTGACATGGCAGACTGACGGATCTCACTAGCATGCTGTCCCTCAAACATTGATGTGCTGGCCCTGGCCTTATCTCTATTGAGCCTGATTTTGTATCTCCCTGCTTTAAATCTAGTTTAAAGCATTTTCAATGGGCCCTGCTAACTACTATGCAAAAATCCTTTTCCCCCCTCTTTGAGAGAGCTACCCCATCTGTTGTGAGAGAGCATAGTGTCATATAAACCAACCCATGACCTAAACCCCCAAAATTCTGTCAGTGACACTGCGGGGTCTTCCTTTGTTATTTCTTCTCTCATCCTTCTTTGCAACTGGAAGGATAGGGAAGAAATTTCTTGTGCTCCTCATCCCTTGAACAGTTGTTCCAAGAACATTATTATGAATATGTTATTTTTCATATAAAAGTGCTATATCTACATAGATAGCATTCTTGGTTACTTAATTATAATGTTCTGATGACTGTATAAGAAGTTACTGCTGTGAGATACTGAAACATATTTGTTAGTGACCTATGCTTTCTGATGTGGGTTTATCTTTATATCTTTACAGTAATGTGGTAGGATTTTAAATCTGCTAATACTAGCCTTTGTGAAGCAAGGCTTACATATTAGTGAATTGTCTGTAATGTTTTTTGAAATCCTCTGATAATTTTCAGTTGTATTTAATACACTGACCAGTGTGGTGTACCCGTAGAAAATTGCCTTTTTTTTTTATTTTGTGGATAAAGGTACCACTGGTAATACTTTTGGAAGTGTTTTAACTACATCTATAAATTTAAATACGAAGTTATATACATAAATATACGTATAGTAATCCCTCAGCTCTTCATGGCTCAAATTTTGCGGCTTCAAAACTCTGTGGGTTTTTTCCCTGTGAAGATGCCATAGACTTCACTCAATCCTTCAGTGTTTTTCCATGTCATGTGAGCATGGAACAGTTGTGCATGCTCAGTCCATGTCTCTGCCACACTGGGAGGTGGGACAGGCACATCCTGTGGGGCAGGACTGGCATACCCCATGGGGTGGGGGGGCAGCACCTCTGACTCACTTGGAGACTGCCCCGAGTTTGCTCCCTTATGAGTGTTGTGGAGTTTACATGGTGGAGAAGGTTTATGACGTGGTGTCAACAGTTTATTACAGCTCCTTGCCCCAGGGCCATGCCAGGACTCCCTCTGCCAGCAGCGCCTTATCTGCCCTCAGGGGCCCAGGACCCCCTCTGCTAGTGGCGCTGTGGTGAAAGCTGAGGACTACCCACGGTGGTGGAGCAGCTGCAAGAACTCCCACAGACTCCCTGGGACTTCCCAGTGGCAGGGAGGGGCAGAGAAGACCCCTTTTGCTCCCCTGTCCTGTCACATGGCACAGGGAGGGGCTGGGAGCTTCCCTCTCAGCTCTGGGGCTGAGGGGATGGGGCAATGGGTGTGGCCCATTTGCATATGTATGATCCATTTCTCTTTGCAGTTTTCAGCTATCACAGGGCTCTCCTGGTCTCAGACTCCCACAGAATTCAAGGGATTACTGGGGAAACCCCGCATATTCACGGTTCACATATTCGCATATTCAATTAATCACAGTTGGGTTTTCAGCGAGTTGTATGACCTCAAGCATGCGCATAACATCCTGGACCCCCGATTCCACAGCCAGGAGGCACCAAAAGGTGCTTCCTCCACTTTAATGAGGTGCTACAGTGTGAGCCACACTCCCAGGACTACCCTACAGACATAGTTAGTGGAGGGTGCGTGGCTACAGGCAGGGGGTAATTGAATATTCATGAATTCGGTATCTTAACAAATTGCACTGATTGCGGGACCTGCCCAGACCTGTCCCCCATGACTTCTGGGGGTTCTCTGTGGAACCAGGAAAAGAAATCCCTTTCAGAAGTAATGATCTACTATCTTATCTTGATGTCCTATGAAACCATAATCTTTAAGGAATGTCATCAGTGCTTTCTGCACTGTGTTTTGCTGCCTTGAAATGTTAAAGTAGCTGTTACAAATTTCTGATCAAGATTGACTTGTCTCCCTCTAATAGGATAGTTCTTTAAAAGTTGCACTTGAGGAAAAATTGAAATGAGTGCATGAAGAGTGTTGAGTTTTTTCTGCTGCTTTTAAAAGTATGTCTTAGACACTAAGCAATCTGTCTACTGTAGCAAGGTTTTAATTTTGAACTACCTGTGTTATACCTGCAGAAGTAATGTAGTAGTGAAGACTGCTGTGATCCCAATACCTATCTGAGAGAACTGAGCCACTATAAGCACAGCTTAGTGCTCAAAAATACCAGCTTCATTTTACTTGTGCTTTGGAGACTGTACTGCATGTTCTCTAGCACATAAAACTTAATTTAGAACATAGTTGTTTAAGTTTCTTCTATTATTTTAACTTCCATGTTAAATGTTACAATATTGAAATTAAGGCTAACTTGTTAATATAATGATTGGCTTGTTTTTCTTGTGATATTAGGCTTTCAATTGTAACTTCAATACTTGGTCAGAATATGCCACTTCCCTAATAGTCTTCCAGGTAAAATGATCTAGTTTACTGTTAATTTACCTTTTGCTACATGGAATCTTAACAGACCACTGCAGTTAGTGGCATAAAAATCACCTTACTTTAGTGTCACACTGCCACAGTGCTTTCAGAATGGCACGCTGCCACTTTTATGCAGTGTTATGAATAGTACATTAACTGGAGTCTTACTTAAGATAGCACGTTAGAGACAGTTTTGCCGTTTGCTGTCAAGAGTGTATGGTGCTTTGTAGCTACATAGATCATGATAATGTTGTATGCCTTCTCGGCATATTTTACCAAGGTTTCCCATTCTTGCACAGTCTATAGACTTTTCCTACTGTAATTCATTCATCTGAGTAGTTCTTTGTGTCGGCATGGTTTGTAATACGGTGCCTTGCAAGATTCTGCTTATTTGTCACAGTCCTGCCTTAAAGTTGTCTTCACACTTTCCTTTTTATGTTTTTCTATTTATTCTGCCACTTCCTTCTTGTATTTCCTTCTTATTAACACTTTTACCTCTATATGAAGCTGTGTGCATTGCTACAATCTATTTTAGTTGGGGTTTTTCCCCCTTGCAGCACCTACTTTTTGATCTTCCTGGTAAAAGTTGCATTCTTGAGATTCTTCCTTTAAAGGCCTTGTTTGCTGTTATGTTTATGAATATCACTGAGGAAATTTTTGTCTGGGATAGCTAAATGAACTACAGTGAGCTCCTGGGGGTTTTGGGCCCACAGATCCAGACTGGTACTGCAAAGGCCACAATTTGTGATGATAGCGAACTCATGCATATACAGTTAGGCCCTGCCCATTGTCCCACCCCCCTCAGCAGTGGGATGCTGCAGTGGCTCCCTTCCCAGCTCCCTTCCCTCACCTCTGTGGGATGGGACAGGACAGGATCAAGACCAGGATAGGCCGCACTGCTCATACTCCCTTCCTGGCTCCCTCCCTTCACGGCCGTGGGATGGGATGGTACCAGGACAGGATGCTGCAACTATTTAACTGGCACTTTTCTCTTTTTTTTTTTTCCCTTGTTTTTAAATTCTATTTTCCCCTCTGGGCTCATGACTGGGAAGAAGAAGAACTCAAGCCACTTGGCGCACTGCTGCGCCTGCTTTTTGCACAGAGGAGTGCACGTGTCTGCCGCCACCCCTGCCAGGTGCTGCCCGTGCCTGGGGAGTCCAGGCTCCAGGAAGGTGCTGATGGTCCTGCTCGCCCTTATATGGGACAGAAGGACCAGTGGCACCACTGTGCCCTTCCAGGGACAAAACCAAGCTTCAGTTCTCTCAGCTTGCCAAGTTGGGCTTTGATGGCTCAGGGTCACAGCCAGTGGCACCTCTGCCCCAACCCAGCCCCAGCCACTGTCTCTGCAACCACCCTCCATGACCCAGCTCCAGAGCCGCTGTGCATCAACAAGCACTGAAGGTTTTCTGGCCCCGCCGCTGTGTAGAAGCGGGTGCTGGGAGCCTCCTGTGGGCAGCCTCCAGAGCCCCTAGGCATGTAGCAAGGAAGGCTGTGAAGCATGCACTGGACCAAGTGGGCTGACAGAGTTGCCACTTGAAACGAGGTTGTGATGTACCCACCCAGCACTCAGGGGAGGGCTGTGACGCAAGCAAGGCTGTGACACAGTTGCTGCTGTTTTATTTGTGGAGCAGGTGGGGTTTTTTTGGTTGGTTTGTTTTTTTTTTCTGTGAATACAACAGCACAGAGCAGAGGCTTTCCCTGGTTTTGATTTCTCTTTAATAAATATTCATTATTAATTTGTGGCAGGGGTGGAGTGCAAGCAGAGCTGAGTCAGGGCAGCTGCAGGGGGTCTGCTCCTCATTCACTGCCACTTGTGCCACCAGCTTGGGAGCTCCGTCTGCTGCCTCTACCCACCGCATGTGACACAGCTTCTTTTTCCCCTTCCCTCCTGTCTTCCCGTACCTCCTTCCCTGCCCTCACCTGTCCCCCACATCTCCGCCCCCTGCCCTGTCCAGCCAGCTGCTCCCCCCCAGGGTCAGGTGGTCTTACACCCCTTCCCCAGTATTGGTTGTTTCTGACAAGGCCAAAAACATCTTGTGTATTAAAAGCAAAGTACATAGTGCTGCCTTCAGGGAGCTTTAGTTTGGGTGCCCGCTTCCTCACCGCCACCATGGCAGCCCCCGGGGCCCCTACTTCTGCCACCGCCCACCCCTGCCCAGAAGGAGCAGCGTGGTCCTGCTGCCTCCACGCTGCCCACCCAGGAGCGGTCACGGCTCCAGGGTGATGGTGAAGGTCCCCCTTCCCCTTAAACCACCCCTCTGTGCCCACAAGTGGCAACTGCCGTGCTCCCCCCATACCCAGAAGCGGTGGCGCAGCCCCACTGCCTCCACATCCAGCACAGTCACGGCTCCAGGGTGACGACGATGTTCCTCAGCACTGGGGATGACAGGCAGGTATTATTTACATGTTCTTGAGCTCATTACCGATTCATTACCTATCTTTCTTCATGGCATTATCTGCGCATGTGCGGACCTTGCTTTCTTGCTGAAAAATGAATTGTGAAGAACTGAATCGGCAAAGGTGCAAACCGTGAATAACCGGGGGGTTACTGTATTGCTTTTCTTACTTATGTCTGACCCTTCCTTGAATGTTTTAGTGCTCTACACATCTATTTCCATTTCCCTCTGCAGAACTCAGGCCTCAACTCAATAATAGTACAAGGAGATTGTGCGCTTTGTCCGTCTGCCTTTTTAGTGAACCCATGGTTTATTTGCTAACATTATGCCCGTGATGTCCATCTGTGAACCTNTCTTGTGTATTAAAAGCAAAGTACATAGTGCTGCCTTCAGGGAGCTTTAGTTTGGGTGCCCGCTTCCTCACCGCCACCATGGCAGCCCCCGGGGCCCCTACTTCTGCCACCGCCCACCCCTGCCCAGAAGGAGCAGCGTGGTCCTGCTGCCTCCACGCTGCCCACCCAGGAGCGGTCACGGCTCCAGGGTGATGGTGAAGGTCCCCCTTCCCCTTAAACCACCCCTCTGTGCCCACAAGTGGCAACTGCCGTGCTCCCCCCATACCCAGAAGCGGTGGCGCAGCCCCACTGCCTCCACATCCAGCACAGTCACGGCTCCAGGGTGACGACGATGTTCCTCAGCACTGGGGATGACAGGCAGGTATTATTTACATGTTCTTGAGCTCATTACCGATTCATTACCTATCTTTCTTCATGGCATTATCTGCGCATGTGCGGACCTTGCTTTCTTGCTGAAAAATGAATTGTGAAGAACTGAATCGGCAAAGGTGCAAACCGTGAATAACCGGGGGGTTACTGTATTGCTTTTCTTACTTATGTCTGACCCTTCCTTGAATGTTTTAGTGCTCTACACATCTATTTCCATTTCCCTCTGCAGAACTCAGGCCTCAACTCAATAATAGTACAAGGAGATTGTGCGCTTTGTCCGTCTGCCTTTTTAGTGAACCCATGGTTTATTTGCTAACATTATGCCCGTGATGTCCATCTGTGAACCTACCTACAAGGAGTATGCTGGGAGGTGTTGATTAGGTTACCAAATGTCACCGTCCCATTTCAGGAAAAAAATTCTAGACAACTACTTGATTCTCTTCTTTTACTGGAGCACCTTCATAGTTCAGTAATTTCACTTGGTAAGAGTTTAAGTTAAGGGTTGGTAATGTTAGATACATGCTGCAATAAAATAGTCTTTCTAGCTGACTACCATGCATGGTAGAGAACTACAGTAAGCAGTATAACACTAATAGGCAGATTTTGTATTTCAGCGAATACTTTTCCTTTAGGTACTTGTGTATTTATATTTACTTGATGCAAATTCAGTTGTGTACTGGCCTATCAAGCTTTCAGAGTTTAATTTTGCATTCATTCACAGAGGAGTGTGGGACATTCATGTTAGTGACTTGTGACATTATTGTCAATGTATTTTGTATGTAGAATCACAGAATATAATGAGTTGGAAGGGACCCACAAGGATCATCTAGNCTGATTCATTGCTGGGATGCTAGTAACTGTTTTAATTGTGTGTAGAAGTTTTATCTAGAGTTCTAACCCAACCTGATGTTCATCTTGTAGGGGTTTTATATGACAATTAATTGATTCTTATTATTTTCTTGCAATTGTATAAACAAATTGATCAGTAGGGTCAACTGTTTCTCCTCTGCTTTCATCTTGCTATAAATTTTGTATAACTTCAGCGAAAAGCACGTGACCCTTTTGCTTTTTTTGCCTTGTTCACAATACATTTTTATTATTGTAATTTTGTTTTAATACTGTGAGTTTTAATGCTGTGAGGGAAGGTGGAAGAAGCTTGTCTCTGCTGCAGTTTGAAAAACTGATACTCTGATTGTTCAAAATGCATAGTGCAAAATGCATTAATTTGGAGTGTCTAATAAGTTGAATAAGGCTGAATTTTAACCTACATGTTGTACTAATGTTTTTTTAGGCATTGCCTTTTGCACATTAACTATTGGATATAAGTATTTTTTTCAACTAGTAAAACTATTTCTTTTTGATGCACTTTTCATACCCAAACTTTCTTAGTTCTGACTGTATGTTGAATTAAATTCTCTAGCATATTTTCTGAAGTGGTGTTATATGCTATTTCTCATTACAGACGCCTTCACCTCAATAAGAAAGCCACAGACAAACAGCCATATAGCAAACTTCCTGGTGTTTCGCTTCTAAAGCCATTAAAAGGCGTGGATCCTAACCTGATCAACAACCTAGAAACCTTCTTTGAACTGGATTACCCAAAAGTATGTATATTATATAATGCCTTTTTTTCTTTCCTCCCATACCTCAAAAAAATCGTACGAGAAGCTTGGGTGAGAAATATGCAGCTTCATTATGTCTTGGATTGTTCTTCCATCTGCAGAAAATGTATAATGACATATTTTACATATTGCAAAGAGAACTTACTCCTTTTTTAAAAACTGTCTATTGAGGAGTGTGCCTAGGGCTTAGGGACAAAACATACTCTACACTTCACTAAGACTTGCTTAGTCTTTATCCCTGTATTGTGGTGTTTATGGATTGAAGGGTCTCATACTGCTATAGAAGATCATTTCAGAGGCAGGACATCCTCCCCAGTTCACTACTTCTCTGTAACAGATGCTCCAAAAGGGAACACTTAACTGATAGCCTTTTTGATGGTTCTTGCTGATGCTCATTTCATGAAGAATTTCTCCATGATAAGGTGGTGTACCTCACCAGTTGTTGGTAGGTAGGATAGTTTCCAAGTCACTTATTGGTATTAGGAAGCAAATAGTTAATAGAAGTTTCCGTTTGCTGTAAGAAAGTCTTTGAATTTGTAATATAACTGATAAGTAATATAAGGGATAAGTATGTCCTTGGTCTGAGGAGCTTACAACTTAAAGAAGAGATCTGCTAAGACTTGCTGCATCATTCAATATTTGATGTCTACTCCCATGGATGAGAAAAGGAATAAGTGCTCTACTATGTGTCTACTGAACTCTGAAATTTGAAATTTGGTTTTAATGATAAAATCCTCTTTTTTCAATTCTTCGCAAAACTGCATCTGACACTGCTTCTTCAATTGTAAAAGGCTAAAACTTTGTGTAAGCTGTACAGCAAGTTTCCTGTGTGTGTTCTGGCTGAGAGCTTTAAACTTGCAGTCTAAGTAGGCAGGGTAAAACAAACACTAATCCCCAGCATTTGGAACTTATTAAAAGCTGGGTAATTGTTCTGTAATGACGTTTGGGACCTTTGGAAAGCTTCAAACGTGAACATATGAATCCTTTCAACTCAACAAAGTGTAATGGAGTGTGACCAAGCACACTTTAAAGCATACTTAGGTCATACTGTATATGCCAGTATTGTAGATAGTGCAAAGAACTTTCAGCTGTATCTCTTAAGCTATTTTATGACTATAATGAGCAAAAAACATTATGTATCTGCAACATTTGACTGCAAATAAAACTTGTTTAAGAACTCAAAAAAATGGTTATGCTGGATCTTGCTTTATGAGAGATAATGTAGATTGTTAATTACGATATAGATCGGTAGAAATCTTAAAATATTTCTGCTCCACACAAATCAGAATTTTGCATAACAATAATTACAATCATGTTTTTCTCAAGGAGAGTGAAAATGCATGTGTGGATACTTCAGTGTATTGAGGCACAGATTATACAGTACAAGCAAGGTCTCCATACCTCTGTAGTTATTAAGCAGAAGAACAAGAGTATTGGCTGGTATTCAAAGTTGAATTGTCCAGGGAAAAATTGCTATGAAAGAGTAAGATTAAACTTGTTCCAGTGAAGCTGAATTCAACCTGGACTGATTCCAGTTCCCTTCTGTAACACTCCATGTATGAAATAGACCTGCCTTGAATGGAATCCAATTATGCAGTTTTGAAACTTCAGGACTCGGACATAATATTTTTATCAGTGAAGAGTTCTTACCTACTGTGCATATTGTAAGTTTGATGGAAGTCTTTCTATTCCTGTCAAGTCCAAATAAACCTGATGGGTTTGTTTATGTAATGTTTATGTGGATGAATGTTTGGATTGCTACTACATTTTGTAGTTCTTTATTACTGCTTACAAAGGCCATTTACTCTGAATTTTTCTGTTTTCAAATATTGGAGTCTGAAACGTTTTTTATTTCTGGTTGAATTTCTTGAAAAAAATGGACATAGGAAGTGTCATTGCTACTGTGGATTGAAGATTATTTAACTAGGGAAAATGTTTTTTTAACAAATTTAATTTGATGTGCAATAAAGAACTAATTTCTTCAGCTAGTTATTTCTGTGGTGGGTCATGCTGTTAGATTTACTCTGTTGTGATGGAAGGATCTGTCTGCTTAATGAGACAGGTCTTTCACCTTTTAAAATCTGTTTTCCATGCTGATTAGATGGTAGAGATCAAACACTGCTTCCTCTTTAGCCAAATTGGCTTTGCATTTGCATTCTGAGAGGTTACGATGTGTTTGTCTGATAGTTTGTAATGCTACAACAAGTCTTGACTCCCATTTAGTGGTTAATGATTTTAAATTTCCACAATACTCTGAATGCATTTGGAGAAGTTGGGTGTTTTGTGTATGGCAATACCATTTTTGAACTGAAAGCATGCATGTATTTAGCTTAATGTCTTCTGTTGTATGAAATACTTCTTACTGAACAAGAACATTGGTATGTGTGATCATAGATCTCATGGGCAGCTTTCAAAGTTAAGATTACTTTTTGCTTAAGTAGTTTACTGGAAATGAAGGTGACAGAGAAATACAAAGGAGAATAAAAACTGTTTTGATCACTAGCTGGGACTCCTATTTACAACTACTGAAAATATGGTCCAAGACAATTGTTTCTTGTTGCAATTGATATTTTTAATCTTGGACTGTAAAAATGGTTTCTAGAGATCTTTATCAGAAATTTGCATTCGCTGTATTTTATTCTTTGTATTGTAGCTCTAATAGCTTGTAATAATCCAGTGATTTTAACAGGGCAGAAGAAGGTTGTATCAAGTGAGAAGTATTCAAAGAATTTGCTGCTATTGCAGAAACAGAAATACCTTTAACAACGCTTGCAAAGCTGCCTCAATGTTGAGTGATTCTTAAAATGCTATTTCTTTACCCGCTGTCTCTAGCTCATGTAACAAGCAGTAGCTTTTTTGCTGAAACAGCTACAGTTTTTCCTTAGCTCTTGTTGTTCTTTCAACCATTACTCTAATAATAGAAAATACAGATATATTACATAGGCATATATGTGTTCCTGAGCTTTGCTTTATTGTACAGTTGTGTATATATATGTACTGGTCTCTGCCAGTTACTTTGCAGCTTTGTTCTGCATATGTATCCACAAAGTAAAGGAACAGAAGATGTAGTTCAGAGATATGCAGTCGCAGTGTATCAAAACCTCATTCCTTTGATACTTTGAGTGCTGTAATTTCATTGAATATGCTGTTGGATTTATGATTCATCTGTGAGCAAAAATGGAAGTGGA